>WEIU01011304.1:0-62428 GCA_013389925.1 Aegithalos caudatus | reverse complement strand
CTTAACCCGCGGCCCTCGCCGGCCCGGGGGCCGCTCTCGTGTCAAAAAAAGGGTGGCGAACCCACTGGGTGACGGAGCTCTTGAAGAGCAGCGCTTTGTTTTGAGATGACTAAGTACTGACATAACCCGCCCTCCCCGAGACATCAGATGCTCTTTGAGGCTTCTACCTACTTCGCAGGGCGGGGAAACACAGAGTTGCTCGCTACTCACGAGAAGTTGGCCATATCTGTTTTGAACGGAGGAGAACACAAAATAAATCACTAAAAGCCCACGGCAGGGAGCTCCGGAGCCGGCACAGCTTCCCTGAACGGCTCGCCGGGCCGGGGGCTGAAGGCGAGAGCCCGCGGGGAAGCGCCGCCTGTGCCCTTCGGTGGCAGCCAGACGGAGCTGCTGCGTGGTGCCTTCAGTACTTGTGCCCTTTCGAGAGTGGGGGCGGCGGGGGTGGGTTGGGAGCCGCTTCTTTTTATTTTCTTTGGAGGCAGCGAAGCGAAATTGAAAAGAACGAGGTTTTCCTGTAAAGAAAGGAACTGCCTCTATCCGCCGCCGCTCCGAGTCTTACCTCGTAGCTTTTCTAACAAAGTAAGAGCGGGTGAAGTCGCCGTGATCGTCCAGCCACGCTTCCACCGCTTCCTGCTCCGGCGCGGGGGNCAGCGGGATGCCCGGCCCGCGACACCTCAGCGCATCTCCGGCCCGGCCGCCGATCCCGCAGCGGGCAGAGCCGGCTCCACCTCCACCGCGGCCCCGCCTGCTCCGAAAAAGTGGTAAAGCGAGTGTCACTTTAGAGAGTTCTCCTGGTGTGTGTCAGTGTGTCGTCTCTGACAGACCTCAGCCTGGATATGAGTACTAAAGCCCTGGCTTTACAGTCCTTCATGCCTACCGTGCAGCTGTTAGATCCGTTTTAGACTCTGAATAAGCACAGCCTAGCTTTGAGGATGCTCAACACACAGCTCCTGCTTTCTCAAAATTACACAGCTGGGGCTGCAATATTGGTTAAGACTGAGCACCACTTTCATCTATTGTAGTTCCATTCTGTGATGTGCACACATTTATAGTAATTCATACTCTGCATTCACGATATGCCTTTCACAAAGTCTGATGCATATCTATGGCTTCCTGTGTTGCCACACGTGCAGTGCCTTTGAAGGTAAGATAATAAATAGCAGAATGTTTCAGGGGAAGGGAATATACAGTCTTGCAATTATTCTCCTGTGTAGTCAGTTCAGAGCTATTGTAAGAAATGTTTTGTGCTGCTCTTAAACCCCTTTCAGGTGTGTGTAGACTCCTGATAAAGAGGTGTATCTTTTGTAGGTAGGGAGCTGGGGTTCTGCAGCTTGAGAAGGGGCTGCATCAGGAACTCCACAACAAAGGGATTCAGAGCCTGTTCATGAGCTCGAGGGAAGTTTTATCTTCTGTGTCTTTTGTGTCACATCCGTGTGTAGCACTGACTTGGACACGTGTGTCTTTTGGCTGTGAGAGTTTGTGTGTAACATGAGGCACAGAGAAAGGGAGGTTTTACATGAACATTACTCTGTTGTAAAGGGAATCTCAGGGGAAATGTTGTGCATGGTGACCAGAGAGCAAATGTGGAGATAAAGCATAAGCCAGCTATGCGCAGCATGAGTGAAGCTGATGGTCAAGGTAAAGACAAATCTTTCAGCAGGGAAATACAGAATTACCAAGCAAATTCCATAAACAGACAACATGTCAGTAAATGAAGCTGATCTTTAGGGCCAAAACCTGGAAAGAGTGGTACTTTAGAAAAAAAATAAAAATAAACCCATTGTGTAAATCACAGATTTCTGCATTAACCATTTCATTTCAGAAAAAGAGTTCTGAGGCTACAGTAGACATGGCAGTTAAAGCCCCTAAGCTAGGCAGAGGAAAATGTCACTATGTTAAAATGCTTAAGTATAATAGCAATGTAAAACATACAATTACAGAATGCAGATTTTATAAGTAACTGAAATGCCATTCCCTGAATTGTTTTATATGGAATATTGGTCACAATGCTGCTCATCCAGCCTTGAAAAGCAATTGCAGAATCATCAGAGGTGATCTAGACAGGAAAAACAAGAAGGACCAAACACATGGAAATATCTTTTTTGGAAAGAGGCAGAAAGAGTTTGTTTACAAAAGAAGAAATACAAATATATAATTTAATTACTGGTATTTAAAAAGTAAGATAGTATTTTCTCTCTGTCTCATAGGAGAATAACAAGGTAATGGTCAATGCAATTATGTCAGCTGCAATAGATAGTGCCTCATTTCATGTAATTAGGAGTAGCACTAATAGAAATAAGCATTTATCCTGTGGTAACATCCAGTACACCTCAGTCAGGAACAGAGGTTGCACCAAGGAGCACTGTAAATATGTAACGTTAAATACCAGGCCAGCTGAGGTGCATCCAGCATCCCTGTACTCCATGTCATGAGGAACTGGGACCCGTGGCTGCAGCTGCTGCTGGGGCTCTTATTTAACCTGCAGATAAGAATCAGTGAAGCCAATGCAAATGATTGTCTTCCTGCTAATTCAGTGGCAAAGCAACAGTTCAAAGGATTGCTACCCAAGCAAAGAATAGCAAAGTCTTTCCCAAAANGCCTTCTCAGTATCCAATGAATTTTCATGAATAATAATGAACATGTTGTTTTCGTTTTTAAGGTGACAGGAGGGGAGGAAGGCCAAGCATAACAAAGAATGAATGGTCAAAGTGGAAAAAGTCTTCCACAACTTTGGCTTCCAAAGTGCTCTGAAAAAGCTCCGTGTATCTTAGCTCTCACCCAGCTTTCCAGTTTGTTTCCAGAGCTCAGAGGATAGAGCTGATGTGGAGTAGCTCTAAACCTGAGAAGGGGTTGTAGTAATGACACACACACAAAAAAAGTTCGGATCAAGTTTAGAAGCTGCTTGAGAGCTCAGTGTTGAAGTCAGGAAGCTTTTCCATCAGTAGGCAGTGCTATTGCTGGTGGATGGAAAATTAGTTAGCTGAAATCTTTCATCTGATGTTTTGCAAATATTGTCATGTAAGGAGATAAAAAAGTGTGCATGTGGAGCAGGGGGTTGTATGTTCAAAGCACATAAATTAGAAATTCTGCTAACTCGGGGTAATTAGTAAGAATAAATAAAGGAAATATGTAACCAGAGGGAAAATATTTATGTGATAATTTATGCTCAAAGAATTCTAAATTTATTTGAAAGTAATATAATTCTATTTCATTTCCCTTTAAAAGAGAAAAAAATAACATTTCAGATGTCAACATTGTTAACTTGTCTGACTTAATCATTAGATGAATTGGAGCAGCATTTAGCTTCGCTATGAAGTGGGAATTGGCTGTCTTTCCACCATCTCTTAAATCTGGAAAACAGTTGGTCCGTTTTGGCTCCTAAATCAAGTTTAGGATTGTACTATATGGCCAGTGAGGCTAGAATATGATAAGGCAGAGGAAACTATTCCACTTCTTTATTAGCCAGCACTTCTACACACACAGTGGAAGAATCCTAATACTAGTGAGGCAAGTTTCCATTTCCCTTCCATTCCGTTGAATAAGGGGAATGAAATAGTAACCAAAATCCAATTCATTTGAAATCTAACCATTATTTAGTGATGAAAACGCTAAATGATGAGGGTGTCCTAAAAGTTTATTCTCTCAGTCCTTTCCAAATAATTGCTGGAAATGTTTCCCCAGAGCTGCTCAGCAGTTGCATAACCTGCCCTCTCCTCTGGGATAACAATGCATATGTCCTACAGGAAGCCATGGAAAATAGTAGCTTCCTCCTATTTTGATTTAAACGTGATGGAGCATTTGCGTCAATCAAAGTACCAGGCAAAATTATTGTTCACGTCAGGAAAGCAGCAGCTTCTCAAAGCTGTTTGTAGTGCGTGGATATTTGTCTGGGAAACACTGTCAAACTTTATCTCCTGAAAAATGTAAGTTAGGATTTGAGTTTAACATATTAGCATTTGTTATGTAAATCTACCAGTATGCTCAAATTTTAACTTTTTATGATTTCTGTTGGAAAGCTGTTAGCAAGTCTCTCTCTTTTCCTCAGCCATCTCTCCTTTAAACTAAGTAGTGCCATATTTTTCAGTTCTTCCTTGAACATCATGTTTTCCAGCCCTCTCTCTGATCATTCATTTTCACTTTGGGCATTCCCTAGATTGTCTCTCCCATTCCTGCAGTATCTCACCAGGCTAGGATGAAGTAATCCAGCTGAACACAGATCAAATCTCAATGAAGTGGAAGGAGTATTTTGGGTTCCATGCAAACTCTGTTCCTGCTAATATCACCCTTGCTCATGCCTTCTTGGCAACAGCCTGATATTGACTTCTGTACTCTCTGTTCCCTTTTTTTATGTACTTGCCATGTACTCAGGTGCTGCCTGTATGTTTACCTCTGCCTAACGGCATTTTCTTGCTCTTGATCATTTTTAATTTCATCCTGTGCTTGCAATATGTCTCCAATTTATCAAGCTGAATTCTGTGCCTGTCCTGCAATGTGTACTTGGCCAAGCTTAGTGCAGGTTTGCTGAAGGGCCCCGGTCTGGGCAGCGATGGGGTTTGATGCAGGTGGGTGAAACTGTAGGTGGATAATGTCTGCATAGGGATTGATGGATTTTGCTTGGGAAGTGGTGGGTGAGTAGGAAATGCATAGGGCAGATTCATTCCAGGCCCTTGTCAATGGCATATCAAACCCTTTCTTCATTTGAAATGATACTTACCTTATTTTTAAAGACCTTCCTAGCAATTACTTAGCAATTTTCAATTAGGAGTTGCTCTTATTGCTCAATTACTTTTCCTAGTAATTGTGATTTTGAATTGAAGTATTTGGTTTATACCTAGTCTTACAGATAATGTTGAGTCAAATTATAAGGAACTTGTTTTCCTAGTTGTGGTTGTTTGGAGATGGAGACTCAGTGGCAAATGATATAAATTAAAAATTAGATTTTTTCCCAGTACATACCACTGCAATGTGGGCATTCACTCTCCTGTTTCTGTACTCATATACCACAATTCTCTGTTAAACTTCTCACAGGTTAACCTATCATCTGGAGTTTCTGAAGGCCCCCTAACATCACAAGTCAGTATCCTTCCTCTCAGTAAAACCCCTGGTTTTCTGGAGATGTTTTTTCAGGACATTCTCCCAGTAATGATCTTTTTGAGGCCACAGAGAGGTGTAGTAGGACCAACTCCTCTGTCATGGTTTAATCCACCTTGGGCAATAAAAATAAGTTAGCCTACACTTTGCTCTTCTAATGTGTCTGCTTGGGCCTATTGATACTATTTCTTTCTTTTCACAGTAACTCATTTTCAGAAATTATTTCCTGTCTTGTAAATGAGATTTTCTTTGCTCCTTTAATGAAAACTTAGATTTCTCTGTTAGAATATAGGCCAGACCCCACTAAGTATTCTTAGCTGATCTATATTAAAGGCCTGCCCTTCATGTTATTTATAGCTCTATAACTTTATGTAATTTGCAGCTTTTCCCATCAATAATTTTATATTTTTGTTCACATCATTCAGTATGATTTGGGTCCATTTAGTATGGACCAGACTGATAGTATACATTGCTGGGGCTTTTATCAAAAATCCTGTAGACTTGTGAGCCAAAGCCCTAATGAAATCTTACAGGAGTTTACTTTATCAAACTAATTTGTCATCTCATGGGAAAAGAGGAAGGTTTTTTTATTCCTGACAAAACTAATTTTCTGTGTTGACTGGCGTTAATTGTACTATCATCCTTTCATTGTACACTGATTTCTTCCTGTACCAGCCTTTCCATCAGTTTCCCTGACGTTGATGTCAGGCAAAATGATCTGCAATTTCCTTATTAAATAATGGAACAATGCTTGCTTCTCCTCTGTCTTGGGGATCTTATGTGGAATTTCAAGACATGTTTTGTTTAGTTTGGTTTATCTTAATTTTATCATTTAGGTTTAGGGTTCATACCTGTTAAGCTGGTATTATTTTAGTTCCTGTAGTAGTGAATATACGAATTTCTTCTTTAATACATCACATGAGGAATATTTTAGTGGTGCAGAACTGGTGAAGTATTTTGCAGTGGACATAAAAATTGTTTTCAAGGCATTTTAGGAATGCATAGACATATCCTGGTATTGAAGGAAAATGTTAATTTCTGATTGTGGAAGAACAACCAAAAATTAAACAGTAAATACAGTGAATAAAATGATTATTTATGCATAACATTGATATTATAACCTAAAGTGTAACCACAAAATTTTCACTGTTCTGAACAATGTGAAAGGAAAATGTGTAAAAGGTTAGTTTCTAGCTGAGGCTCACTGAAGCTCTGCTAAGTGAATATGAAGGGTTTGCATGACATTTTAATTATACTCAAGAAGAAAATGTATGAGAACAGTCAGACTGAAAAGAGGTTGTTGAACAGGAGTGATTGTCCATTTCTGACTATCCCATTTGATTTTTCTTTTTTTTTTTTTTTTTTTTTTTTCTTTGAGAGGTATGGTGTACTTAGGATCCTTCCATGTTCTCGTTCACTTTTCATACCTGTCCCTGAAGACGTCTGTGGTGTTGATGTTTGTTTGGCCAGGGGAATCTGAATGAGAGTGTTCACAATGTACCACTTCTTATCCCAATTCATCAGCAGTCTCATGGAGAGGTTTTCCCCACACTGCCTGCTCATTCCTCCTCATCTCTTTTTTTTAAAGCTTTGGCTGATATGAGCACCTGGAGCTTTCAAAACCTTTTGATTACTTGGTAACTAGTTTCTCTCTGGTGAATAAAAGACGAAAACTATTGGAGCAAATCAGTGAAACGGATCTTTAGATTCTCCCATCAAATAGCTTGGGATCAGCATCACCCTGCCTTCCTGAAGAAGTAAAGCTGTATTTCTCAGGAGATTAATGAGTATCACAAGAGCTGCTGGATCCAAATGGAGATAAGTACCCAAATTGAGATAAACTTTTCACATTTGGTGCCACATTTCTGGAATTGCTACTTACATTTCATCGCTGGCAGGCTGCACACCATTAGGTTTCTGAGGCAGGGGCTTTCCATGGCCATTTGTTTCTGCAGCCTTTAGCATAGCTGGTTCTTCATGTGCAGCTGTAAAACCAATGCAAGGGACAAATTAAATCCATTTTTGTTGGAATCAAAATATAATTTGCATCCCTTATGAGCTTTTTATTAATCTTTCTCCCTCCATTAGATCAGTGAGGACAGCAAGAGTTGTCACTGGTACTGTATTATAGGTAACTACAGCAAAATGGAAAGTTTATGGGATTTCAATTAGGCTATAGAAAAAGTTTCTATCACAGCTAAAATAATATCAAATGAGTCACTTGGTTTTAGTATTACATTTAGTCTTCTAAATCACCAGGGAGCTGATTTTTAATCTATCTTTCTACAGCCACAAGGGTTACATGCTCACTCCTGGCAGCTTATACCAGCTCCTAGGAGAGGCAGGGGGAGTTGTGTCAACAATGTGGCACACCTCATTGGCACCTTTGCTCTAAAATGGATAATGTGAGCACCTGAAAACAGCATGTACCTCACTGGAGGCTGCCTAATCTGCTGGCCTGGGCTCATGGTGATGGAGAACCTTGGCCACTCAGCCCCAGAAACAAGTAGCTGCCTCAGCCCTGCCTGTTCACTGCTGTGGCACCCCACTTTTGAGGCTTTCGCTGTAGATTTTAGAGCAGGGGAGAATCAAACTGTGAGAGAAGAAAGCTGCCAGAAAGAGTGAGGAATGTGGGGACAGCAGGATGGAAATAAGCGCATAATTTTGCTAAACTGTTCCAATACAGAACAATATATCAGGGAGACTCTTCATGAGCCTAAAACTTCTTCCAGCTGCTTGTGAACTACTGGCTGTGCCTGACGTTCCTGATTTCTGGCTTCTAAGTCAGGTCTCTTTTTAAAACCTTGAAAAAACCCCAGTTTTTATTTGAGCTTATTGAATTTGTTTTAATTTTGTTTATTTCCAGAGTAAAATGTTTATATGGAAAGAAGTTTGTGTGGTGTTCTCATGGCTCAAATAGTAAGCAACACAAGCACCCCTGAGGAAATGAAAAGTGAGACAGCATGGGCCAGCCTGCAAGGACAGCTGAGTGCTTGCAGGCTGCAGCCTGGCTCCTCAGTTCATCCTGCACTGAGCACATACATATTCCCTGCTGTTTTCCTCCTTTCCATGTGAGACTGGGTGACAGAGATGCAAAATGGACTGAAAAGCAGGATTTTGTGTGTGTGGGACATAGTATCTCTCTGCCATTTTGCTTTCCTTTGTTAGTGATGTAGAAGAGTTTCTGTGTTTTATGAGAGTTTTATGCTACCTGCACACTGCCAGTATAGTGACATTACCAGGTAAAAGTGCGGACAGAGAAGTATTGCAGTACTGGACTTCAGTACATTTATACTGACTTTGGATTCATTTATACTGTGTTATCTGAATTTGCAGCGTGTGCCTTTTGACAGCTGAATTATGGGTTTTGTGAGGAAGACCTCACAGCTGATTAAACTTCTATTGACAGGGTTGCATTCTGTATTAACAGGAAAACAGCTACTTCAGGCTCCCTAAATCACACCTTTTCCTCTGCTCTTACTTTAAGGCCCTGAAAACCCAGGGTAAATCAGGAAGCATTTGCCACCACAGATTCTTTCATTATAAAGGAAACCAAACATGTCATTGCTAATTGACCAGAGTAGCTACTTTGCTAAATTTTTGTCTTGTTTTAGTCTGCTCTTTGTCTTTCAGATATGGTTTGATTTATCCTTCCAGCAGTTCTGTCTTAGGCAAAATATTTCTATTAGTTTATAGGAGATAAATCACAGCTCTTCCCTCTAAATATTTAGTGGCTGACTCCTAATTTCTTGATCTCTGTGTGTAAATAAAAGTCTGACCTTGTTTTGCTGCTTAAAAGTACTCAGGGGAGGTAGGAGAATACAGAGATGTACATAATGAAAGCTGTACACTCAAGGAAAAAAACCAAGAGAAAACCTAATCAATCTTCTTGCTGGTTTTGAATTTTAGTGAGGTTGAAAGATGCTGGTTTTCTGTGGATTAATATTCATTTTAACTGATACGTGGAGTTTAATATTACAACCAGGTAAAATGAATTTTGGCATTCCTGTAATCTTGTAATTCTGTTGCTTGCTAGAGGTTGAATTATTTAGAATGGAAAGTGTATAACAAAGGTTATAAATATATCTATGGAAACAAAAGGAACGGGAACTGGAATTCTATAGTGTTTATAGTTACTAATAAGGAAAGGAAATAAATGCAAGTTGTTCTTAAACAAGCTGGTAAAATTGAAAGTGAATGCTGCAAGTTCTCCCAAGTGCTTTCCAGCCATAAAAACTTGCAGAAAATAGGTTTTACCACAGATGCAGCCCAGCTGAGCATCGAGCTGAAACATGCACAGTACTTTTGTTTCCATTTGCTAACAGGCCTTACTTGCTTCAGGGGTCCCTACATGTTCTGGCTGGTTTTCATTCCAGGTGGCTCAGAGCTTTAGGACACTTTGGTCCCTTCACATTTCAGTAGGAAAGCTTTGGATTGAAACATTCAAAAACAGAGCTGCTTCTTTTTTTTTTTTTTTTTTTTTTTTTTTTTTTTTTTTTTTTTTAATTCTCCTGGGATTCTTGCTGTTTCTGAAGTTATGCTCATGAATAGTAATATAAATAACTTCTGAAGCTCTTACTACAAGCTAATTAAAAATATGGGGTTGAAATATCTGAAATATCTTTCAGTTTGTGCGTTTATCTTTGTCTTTGAATATCTATCAGTTCCTGCGACCCCAGGACCCTTCAAATTCACCAGCCGTTATCAAGCACATCCAGTGGAAAGATAAATATAACAAAATACTGTGAACACCTCAAAAAAATAGGTGTCCTGTTGAAAAGAGACACTGTTTTCATGCCTTCATCAAAAGTCATGGTGTCAGTGATCATCTCAGGAGAGGACAGCACCCAGGCAGCAGAGAAACCCACAGCCTGCTGCTGCTGAAGCTTCAATTGGAGCTCTGCATAGTCCCAGGAAGGTGTTAATAGGATTCATTTAAAAACCTGGCAGCCACAAAATACAAATAGGAAAAAAATGCATCTGGATTTGTTCTGATGCTCCCAGAGCAAACAGCTCTCTTGCTTCAGGCTGAGCTCTCTCTAATTTCTTGCTCCTTTTCCTCTGCTAACATTGAGCTTTCACATCTTAACCACTACTTGCAAGAAGAGTGTGGAGACAGCATAACTTTCATACCTTGCCTAACTTTGCCCTCCTAGTTTCATTTTGGAAGGAATTGGAGAAATGTCCCTCTGCACATCGACCTTCCAGCTTTCAGCTCAAGAGTAAAGTTCTTTTCTGGTCTGTCTGGTGTCCTCACCACATTTCACCATATTCCATTTTGTTCTTGCTCTTATCATCACTTGAAAATACCTTACACTCTAATGCAAGAGCAAAATACCCTCTCCTTTCCACATCTCCCTCAGGAAGCTCTTCTTTGGCAGCACTCAGAGACAGGAGTCAATAGCAACAGAGAGCCATCATTATCTGCCCATGCTGCTGCTTCTGGCTTGTTGCTCCCCTTTTGATCTCTCCGTGCTCTGCCCACAGACCTGTGCTGCTTAGCAAAGGTCCTTGGGACACGGACCAGGCCTTTGTGTTTTGTACAGAGTGTTTCTGTTCTCTGGCTGAATGTTTTGACCTTTAAAAGGCAACTCTAAGGCTGTCAAAATGTGGTTTATTTAATCAAGAGTCCAATTCGGGGATAGCAACTCTCTGTTACAGGCCCGAAATTCTCTCTGTGTACTGTTCATGCCAATACAGCTTTGCCCACACAAATGTTCATGGAGCTCAAATAAAAAGAGCTGTAAATAGAGGAGAAAAGGCCTTCAAAATTATGAGGAAAGCTTTCTTAATATTTACGTTCTTCCTTGTTGGCAAAATGGGTAATTTGAATTCAACTTAATCTGTTTTTATTTCAAAAATGAGAAAAATACAACTGACACTTCTTTCCTCAGCAGAGCAGATTTATGAGTGCCAGTGAGCTAAGTGCAACACAATGAAATGAGGCAATTTAAAGAAAACCAATAAAGGTAAAAACATTTGAGTAATCAACACGAATGTTCCCTTCAGAACAGGGTCTTACAACAAAGCTGATTGTGCTGCCAGTCTTGTTGATTTTCACTGTCTACAAAGCAGAATAGAAACTTTCTCCATAAATCCCTGGGTGCTAATGCAGGAAGGTGGCTGTGTAATCTGAGCTGTCTCACCCTGGCAAAGGAGCAGACTATAAGCTCACTGCCTAAAGAAATTATTAAAAAATTCACTGCTGGGAGGAGGAACTTGCTGCTTTATTAATGTTTATCAGATTAAATAAGTTAAATAACTGAAGTAATATGAGCAGTGCATAAAAGCAGGGGAGTGAAAGGAAAAAAAAAACCCTGGTTTTGGAGTATGCCATGGCCTCTCTCACAGAGCCTCTCATTGATCTGCCTTCCAATTCATCCTGTCAAACAGCTGGCATGGCCTGGGGTCCACAGGCAGATGAGGAGCACCATTCATACACCCTGCTATCCTGAGCACAGATGCTTTCCCTGACACCTGGTGGTTCCTAGCCAGCTTCCAGAACTTTGCTAGAATCATTCACAGATGTCTGACACAGGGGGATGACACAGAAATTCATACAAAAGGGATATGAAGTCAATGTATAGTTAATACTGTTGTCTTTATCTCTGTAAAGTGTATCTCCATGAATCTGGTAGGAATTGATATGTTCACATTGCATTAAAACTCCTTCTTGGAAGGTATATATCCCAAAAGTTAAGGGAAGGAGGTTTTTTATTTGCGTGGAAGAGTTTTATTGTGCTTAGAAAGGGATTGATCTGTTGGTGCTGGGGCCATGATCCTTATCCACAGAGCACGGTGCACAGCTTGCTCTTCAAAGAGCCTTTTCATTTGCCATTCCAGGCAGCTCTGCAGCCCAGCAGAAAGGGGAGGCTGGAATGGCATCCTTCTCTTCTCAACACCAAACTTCTGCTGTGCTTGACTAAACCTCCCCAGTAAAAGCTGTCACCCTCGGGCCAGTCCTCCTCAGCATTGCTGTCAGGGTGGTAGGAAAGCTTGGAATTAATGCCAGCTCATGAGAGCACAGAATTTAGACCCAGAGGTGTTTCTCAAAGTCTCTACAAGTCAGAAGGAACTGAAGTGACCATGAGTATACATCTGTAGGAAAAGCAAAAAGCAAAGTAGTGACAGACAACGAGTATTCCAACAGGAGAATCTAATTTTCCCCTTTCACCACATGGTATGCAAAGGACGACGGTGAGCGCTGTATTTGCTGGCAGTGGAGGGAACTCTGGGGAATCTATTCATTTTCCTCCTCATTTAAACAAACACTCTCAGAACCATGACCAAGAAAGGAAGCAAAAGTACTTAGCAAACTTATATTAAGTGTTCTAACTCAATGTTTGTATTTTGCTCCTGAAAAATATACTGACTGTATTGATAGCACAGTAGTGTCCAGCTCCTGCAATTTGATGTGGGTGACGGCTCAGGGGATATTTTTAACCTTGTATGGAAACCTAGTTTTATTTTCAAAATACCTGCAGCTCAGAACAGTCTGAGCTATTCTGAAGCAAAAATTGTGTCCTTCAAAGAAAGTTCATACAACTCCCTCAGGGTAATCCTGTCTGGAAGAAAAAGCTACTGGTGCCCAGAGATAGGAATCCCTCTGAGGAAATCTGTCTCTTCCCCTAAGTTTCTAGTGCTTTGGGAATGTGATTGTTAAACAGAGGTCTTGTGAACACCAAGTATGTTCCTATAGAAAAATATCTTTCCACCAGATAGCTGTCTCAGATAATATAAGCCTGCTACATAATGCCACTGCTAGCTAAGATTTTATAGATTTTCATTTCATGGATAAACCTGTGACTTTTCTTACTGATCTGGAAGCTTTTGCGGATAAACAACAATATTTATGAAATTATATTCCATTCCCCTAAGCCTGTATTTTTGGCTATCGAGTCAGAAGTTCTCACTTTGGGGAATGTAAAGCAGATTTTAAATGTGATTGAAAAGATAATTTGGTCTTGTGAAGCCAAAATATTTAAATTTTGTTTACTTTTTATTCTCATCTCTTCATTTTGAATGTTTCATGCTGAAATTCCCTTGTGTCTAAGTAAACTCTTATTAGTTAAGGATGAGCTGCAACTCACAAATGCAATCTCCAAAGAAAAAGAAAAATCAATTAAGAACTGATGGAGGTTTTTAAAGGATATATCTGAAAGGTTTGGATAAAAGGTTTTAATTTCTTTCCATAACTTATCATCCCCACTATCAAAATAATGTCCCCCCTGCCACAGAAGGGATAAGTCATAAATTGCATTGGTAGCTGTTGTGTTTTTAATCAACACTGTTGACACTGCATGGCTTGGTTTTCCTCAGGAAAACCCTGCATCTTTTGCAGAGTTGAAACAAAATGTTTTGTACTTATCAGCTGCCTTGAAATAAATTAACCATAATGAGGAAAAGAAGTGGAATTGGAAAGGCAGGTATTTTATGGCAAGGAGTGGCCCATTATTTCATCTTTCTGAGATAAGGACAGGATACAATGCACGGGTTCTTGCCCGTCAGTGACCTCACTAAGTGCAGAATGCAGTAGAAACATCACAGGCCCAAGAGGCTGCAGAGGTACCTGGATAGTTCCTTGCTGTTCCCTTCACCATCATATTACCTTTATGACTGCAAAATTAATTAAATCTGAGAAGCAGATTTGTGGGTCAAATTCTCCTCTCTACCCTGTACTGTATGTTTAGAGTGACTCATTTCAGCAGGGTTTATCTGTATTTATGCAAATGTAGTATAAAGGAGAAGCTTGTTGATGGTGACATTTTGCCCTTCTTGGGAGATTTGCACCTGAAGTGGTATTTCTATCAAACCTGTGAGGAAGCATCAAATCTGAATGATGGTAATGTGTTATTTCACTTTGGCAATTTTGCTTTAAAAGCTGTTACTGTTTTTCTCGAACCACCAGATTCAGCTTTTTCTATAAGAACACATTTACTGCTCCTGTCCCACAATAGTTTATGGAAAGGTCTTGTCTCAGTCTCCGGTGCTCTCTTGGGAATATTTAGAAGTGTCCATCAGTCTGAATATCTCTGAGTGACTAATACCCCAAGAGCAGCCCTGAGAACTTTGCTACCACACAGGAAGTACAGTGATGTCAGTGAGAGCTCAGCGCAGCTATGGGTTATCTGTGGGATCTAATGAAGTAAATACCCTCTGGAAGCAAGAATATTTGTTCTGATGCTTCAAGAACCTCATTCTCTGTGAGCTTAGATCAGATTTGTGTTGGTGAGCTTGCTCAGAAATAATAGGTACAAAAAGGGAAAAGCAACAAAGGGTCTTGACAATTATTTCTTGGCAATTCCCACTTCCCGTGAGAAGCAAACACACAAATGCTTTTTTTGAAGTGACGCAGATGTCGCCGCACGTCCATCGCTTGGGGAGGCGCAGATGGACTCACGTTTGGAGAAAAAAACAACAGGCAGGGAGTTTGGAGAGGAAAAACAGTCTTTGATATTTTGTGGCTGTCACCATCTGAGAGAGGCGTGCGCAGGCAGAGGGGCAGCAGCAGGGCAGCCCCAAGCAAGCGCTTCTCCCTCCATGTCCACAGCTGCCAGGGCTGCTCTCAGTCAGAGAATGCTCTGGCAGGCACTTCTGGGAGCAGGGAGAGTGCAGGGGGCACAGGCAGGCTGTGGTGGGACCTGGCCATCAGCTCTGTCCCAACACCCGTGCTGCTGGGATAGCGGGAGGGATGCGGGGTGAGGGGCTTAGCGTGGGCCGGTATTCCAGTCTCACCCAGCCTGCTCTTGTTCCAAGACTTGCTCTTTGAGTTGGCTTCTTCATGGAAAAGGACACTTTCCATCTCACCAATTAGTTAACACGGCTGCAGTACACAGGCCAGAAATAAAACAGCTGTGGAAAAAGGGGGGAAAAGCTGGAGCTGTGAACCAGAGAAAGACGTTGAGTTCTTTAGTGGCTCAGGCTCTCAGTTACATGAGCAGGGCTTCCAGCAGTGGAATTCCTTCCTGGATACAGGTAGGGATTTAGTTCCTTCTGATTTCCTGCCATTTTTGTCTAATTGGTTAATTTTACTGACTTGATAGACAAAAAGCCAGAATTCCTTACCTCCAGTTCTATCCCTGTCACAAATTAGGATTATTTTTGTTATAACTAGTTATTTATTTATTACTGAAAAAGATGTTGTTAATTCATAATAAATATTCAGAATCCCATATGGATGGGGTAGATGAATCACACATGTACTGAACATGGATTTGAAACACCATCCTGTCAGTGTCATCCAGTGGAATTTGGCCAGAAGTTGCACGATAAATATGTGGGGTCTACTTTGTCATAGGTTATATTTTGCTTGCCTTCTATGCTAGAACACTGATCTCTGATTTTCAATCGTTATTTTTCCATGTATTCTCATGAGATATATATGCAAATATGTCAGTGACTGAAAGTGGAGAAAGTTGGCAATTTATCTATTCCAAGAGACCATCTAAGAATCAGCAAACTATCAAACAAGGCTTCATTCCTATTGCTAAAGTAAGAAGGATTGCTCTGCCCACTTTGACATTCCCAGCAAAGACAATTTAAAGTATATCATCTAACTATGGAAAGAATTTTGTTTTCTTTTGTAATTTAGATGTAAAAATATGAGGACCATCAGAGAAAGAGGGAAAGGGGTTTAGTCTGTATCAGTTGCAAAAAGCAGGAGAAAAGAAGCTGTTATTTTATCACCAGCGAGTAGATATGTTCTGCCTATGATCTCTGAAAGGCTCCTAAAGTCTTTTGAAAAGTCTGGTAAAGCTCATATCTATATCATCTGTATCTATATCTTTATCTGAAAAGTTTTTGTACACTGCCCTAAAGTACTCAGTTATTAGGGTAAGTTTTACCCACTGGAAGAAATTGTCACTTTGGAACTTGTCTTCTATGAAAAGGAAAAAAAAAAAAACAACAAAACCACCCTGTAATTCTTTCCAGGAACTTAGCCAAAAAAAGTTTTCAGAGAAAGTTTTCTGTTTAGGGGAAAACACTGGAAAGCCCCACATGGCATAGCCTCAGCACACATCACTTATAGAACACTGTGCAGCAGTGGAGAGTGCTCGTGGGCACTCACAGGCCCTGAAGGCTTCAATACTAATGAAATGGTTATTGATGGGAAATTATCCAAGGGAATAGTCTGTATTCCATGCAGCCTTGTAAAGCACCTTTTCCTGGCTTGTTTCACATCCCATATGCAGAACTTGGTTTTTTCAGCCAATCCTTCGTGAGGCTGCTGAGCTGGGCCCTGCTCGGGTTCCAGCAACCCACAGCAATGAGGGTAATGCCCCCCAGTGCAGATTCATTAGTTTCTCATCAAGACTTGCCTTTTCTTCAGCAGAAATTACTGATCCCTATAATTTGATGACAAAGGTATTCATGAAATTTGTGCTAAAGAGCATTCATTTGGAGAAAAAAAACCCAAAACAACAAATCAAAATACTTTTAGTAATACTTAAAGTAACCTGGATTGTTCTGAAGTACCTGTTCTAAGGGTTTAACTACCTCTGATTTATGTCAAAAATATTAGGAGATGGTAATCCAGAAGTGTGATCATGACAGAAGCTTTTTTATCCAGTTGATTTTCAGCCAGAAGAAGACAAGTGGCTTCTCCTTATATCTTTTTTGCAGAGGCTTTATGGTACTGTTTGTTTGGGAAGTACGGTCTTCTTGAAACCAAAGACAGCCAGGAAAAAAAGAACAATTTAATTTACATTATAATTTGCAATTTAATTTGAGGCTGAGAAGACATTCTGAGAAGCATGGTAGTAATCCAGTGGAGGGAGAGTGAGATAAATAAGCTTGCACTAATGTCAGCACTAATAAGGATCGTGTTTTCAGCAGCTGAGGCAGAGTGGTCAGGAACAGCTCAATTATGTCCGTGCTGTACCACGGCTCGTGGTGCAGATGAAACCAGAGAAACCTCACAGTGTCTGGCTCTGTGAAGGTTGGCAGCAAAATACTGGAGGCTATTCCAGATGTGCTCATTGGGAATTTGAACAAAATCTTTTCTTTCAACTTGCAAGGCGATGCAAAGCTTTCTTTCAGTCTCCAGACTTAGAAGATGGTTTTAAATGACACACAAGTACATGAGCCTCCCTTCAGAGGCTGCTCCAGTTTCCGAGATAATTTAGGAGTTAACGTGCTCTGTTGTGCCGTTTGCTGGATTGGAATTCAATAGAGCTGTAACATTTCATCTCTCAGAGCTTATTTCTCCTCCTACATGGTCCAGTCCGTTAGGAGCTAATAACCTCAACCTGTAAGATAGCCTCATATTACAGATATTGCACGGTTCCTAAGTACTGTGGGAGCAGTTATCCAGGTTCTCAAGTGCTGTTGTGAGACACAAATAATATTAAACATTACCTTGAGACATCACTTTTCATCTTTGTGGTGAGAACAGAGATGTGAGTGTGGAACTCTGATGAGGACTTTGGGGCTTTAGAAATACTGTTCACTTTAAAGCTGAAACTTCATCTGTGAGCTTAAAAGCATTTCAAATTAAATGCTTTATTCTTTCAGGGGGGTTTTGCATGGGTGTAATTGGTCAAATATGTACAAAATCTGTCTACAGGCCTTGCCTCTGTGCATATTTAGGGAAACAGACTGTTTCTACAAATTATAATCAAATGTACAAATTGTATAGCAAATGACAAACATTGTGAAATGTTGTCTAAAAAGTTCAGCCAAGCACTAGATACAAATTGAATTTGAATTCCAAGATTCCAGATAAATATATTTTTTGTCTCTCTAGATTTATGAGCCGTTCTAGTTCTCCACTAATTTCCTCTTAGTCCTTGGAGTTGTATTTATATTTGGTTCATTTGGCCTACTCGAGCATCCTTTTCTACGCCAGTCTCTAAGTTTGATTTTCCAGTCAAGTACTCTTCTGGGGACACTCAGCACATCAATCCCTCGAGGGCTAAATTTGGAAAGCACAGCATCAATTGTTATCATTAACTGCCTTTAGAGTGCATTGGAGTAGTGAGAGAAGTGATAGATTTCCCAAAGCTTCCTGAAGAGCCATTTCCTACTTCAGACCAGGACACATGCTCTGCTATCTGCTTAATCAAGTAACAGAAGGAACAGTCATAGTCAAAAGCCAGAAGAGGAACAATTATCTAGTCAGATAATTTGAACATCTTTAAAATTTGACTCCACAATGCAGTAGAATATAATTTCATTTTCCTCCAGACATTAAAATTATTAATAAGAAGTCACTATAAATTATGAACAGTACAAAGTGTTCAGACCAACTCAGCTGTAAATTTCTTTTGGCAAAATTCCAGAGGTCTACTTTAGTTTTCCAGAGAACTTTTTTTTTTTTTTTTTTTCCCTGATGCTGTGCCACCTTTGCATTTCTTTTCTTTTAGTACCAGCAAGGAGAAGCAGAAGGCTGGACCTTCTGGGCAAGGGCTGAAAGATCAAGAAAGACTCCCGATATTATCTTGAAAAAGGATGTAAGCTACTGGCTAAGGTCAGCAGTAATGGGAGGTGTTATTTCATAACTAGTTTGGACAGTTTCCATGAGCTGGTTAGAGAAAAATGATATAATTCTGAAATTATAGCAGAGAAAGCACAAATAGAAAATTACTCCAACGAAAGCTTTTGTGAGCAAAGCCTTTCATTATAGCTATTCCAAGTGTGAAAAAGGGCAAAGTAACAAGTCTAAATACATTTTGTTTTTTTCTTAAGCAGTGCCCAGTGTCCCTTGAGCTCCATTTGTTCAAGTAAGTAGGAATATGGTGATACAAAAGCAGATGGTGTTTGCTGCTATTGGATGACAGATGTTCCCTTATCCCTGAGATTATTCAGTTAAATGTAATGCATTTATAGCTGGGTTATGCAAAAAATACTGAGCACCCTCAGCTCACATTAATGGCCAGGGCAGCTGGAGGGGGCCAGTGCCTCCCAGGAGGTGCACAGCTCTTGGGAGTCAGGGACCTTCTTAGCTGAACTCTTCACCTCAGCTCTTGATTTGGAGATGTCCTGGTTATCAGTGTCCCTTTGGGAACCTTTGGGATCAGCCTGCCGTCACCCTCATTAAGCCTGAAGTCAAAGACCTTCCCTGTTTGCAGGAAATGGATCAAATGCCAAGGAACTCAGTGATGCAATTGTGTGAATGTAGCAATCCCACTAACAATAACCGTGGTGGAACACATGTCTATGTTGCACAGAGGTAGAAAGGAGATAAGATAAATCTCAGTGCTCAGTAGAAAATGCTCACTAAGAGCTAAACAGTTCCAGATTCTGGGCAGTCTCCCCTGCAGTGCAGCAGCATTGGGCAAGCCCTCCAGGCAGGGCTGATCCTCACTGCCCCTTGAGCATGGCCCTGCCAGGATTATCAAACAGGGCTCCTTCTCCTTCCACTGAGGTTTCTTTGAAATGGCAAGAAGCATTTTAAAATTTTATCAGTATGGACCCTAGGATGAGGCTGCCAAAGGTATGAAAGTCACTCAGATTTAAAGAGCCACCAGAGGAGGGCAAAAAGGGATATCCCACTAATGAGAATTCTATTCAAATTCATTAGGAGGAATTTCTGCATAGTCATTATTTATCAGATAAAAGTCAATGAGAAACCAAGCTCTTTCTTATTTCAGGGCTAATTGTGTAGTGCAAAGTACAGTCACCTATCCTTGACTTCTGGGTGTTACTGCATACTCTAGATGGACACAGTTACAAAGCAATAATTTAGGACAACATACCACATGAGTTAATTCATCCTTGCCTTAAAAGTTCCTGGATTCCTGCTGAACCTTAGCTTTGACCTTCTCTGAATAGAAACAGGAGATAGTGACTTCAAAGCTGAAACCTTTCCTGGGTAGCAGAGTGCACAACCAAGCACATATTAAAATAAATTTTCAGCAGTTAATTCCAATAGTATTTCATTTTATATTTTAGTGCTACAAGTAGTAGGGTTCCTTTGCATAAAATCGTAACTTTGATTTCACTTGATGGTTTTCTGTGTTTTGAACAGCAGATTGTTCTTCTTAGCCTATGAATACTGTCATTTGAAAAGAAAACAAACAAACCAATCTAATCTCCAAGGAATTGCTGCTTTAAAAAATTGGATATCTTACACCAGCTCCCTCTAAATTCTTCTCTTTCTTAAACAATGCTGTATTTTTATGTAAGCAATACGCATGCCAGACACTTGCATGAAAAATGTGATGTGCATAGTGCACTTCATTTATTTCTTGACATAACAACGTAAGTTGAAAAAACACAGCAGTTTGTAGGAATTAAGTTAGGAGATAAAACAGACTGTTAATGTCAAGAGAAGGAGACAATTTGCATTATAAACATGGAGACGACGACGACGACTCTACATAGTTCATGCAAGTCTTATGTGAACTTTATAAAAACGTGAGAGGGACTCACTGCAGCCATGTGACAAAGCACAGAGCATTGTTGCCCCAGGCCAGTCACACAAACAGGACAGAGTTTCACTGTGGAGAAACCCAAATTCTGAATCTGAATCTAGTAAGTGCACAAACCCCATTGCTTATGCAAATTCTGGATGTGAAAGTGCCTCACCACCTCCTGTGACCCAGGAAGGGTCTAGGGCGGCACAGTTTCTTTCCCACTCTCTGCAAAGGGAGGAATTCAATTACTGCAGGACTTCAGCAGGCACTGGTAGGAGTTATAGCACTGTACTGAACAAAACATATTGTCTGCCTGAAATCACAACAGAATTTCAGGACGAGCAGGCTGGCATGAAATAAATATTTGAAGTTCAGTCCACTTCAGGCTATTTGCCCAAAATAATAGGTGACGGTTAAAAATGATATTTGGTTTCCAAATACCCATCCAAATGAGTTTTACTTGGCAGCTTGGCTGAACAGTCATTTTAAGAATTTTATGCCATTAAAATCAGAGGTCAGATAAAGTGTAACTATCCAGTCATTAGACTAATTATTGTTACCCAGTGTCTGTCAAGGGCTTTCTTCCTTGTCAAGATGCCTGCACACTTTCGCATAAATACTGTAACTCCCCTAGCATCCCTCTTTTCCCTTCACCCAACCCACACACAGAGTGGCATTTAAATAAGATTCTTCACACTGTGTCATAAATATTAATGATATGAAACTCAGAGCTTGGCATTTTTCACTAATGGCCCTCTTCATCACAGTTTCACCCCTGGACTGCGGCCAGCCCCTGTGTAACTGGCTGACATTTTTTTAAAGCATGTTACTATCAAAGTGAAACAAAATACTGACACAATTTCTCACAAATTAAAATTGTTGACAAATCCTCTCTCCACATTGTGTGCTTGGAATGTCATTTGGCATGACTTCCTGAACAATGCCCATGTTGGCTTGGCATGGTTTGTCTTGTAATTACAGCTTATGCCTTTCACCTAATCCATATAGTAGCTCCAAATGAGCTGTGGATGCACATTTGATATAAAAATCAGCCTGGTTAAAAAAAAATTTAAAAAAAAAAATAGTATGTATTTCCCTACAATCCAACTTTTCTATGAAGCTTCCAGAAAATCTCCATGGAAAGATTAAAACTGTTGTCGGCATTTCTTAGTTCCTGTGGTTATTTGCATCATTTCTGTCCTTTCAGTCTGAGCTGTGCCAGTCATCTGAAATTGTAAATTAAACAACAAACAATGTTCTGGAGATATTTGTGGCACTGTTCAAGATTTATTTTTCTGTTGTCTTTCTGCCTGAATGAAACACGTACAGCTCAGTCTCTCCATACGAGATAAGAAGCCTTCTGAACAAGCTGCCAGACACTGACACACTCCCTGAAACAGCAAGTAGGTGTTTGCTCCTTCTTAACCTTCATTTTATATCTGAGTTGGGACCACAATGTTCACATCCCACAGGCTTGAGCCTTTAAGTTTCTAGATCATCACTGAGAAACTGACCTTTCACTAAAACAATTGGGTGAATGAGAACAATAAAAACTTGTCTTTTGCCTTCAGCAGAAAGTAAAAGTAGGAGTTGGATAAGCAGAAATGAAACATATTCTGGGCTCATTGAAATCAAATGTGTTTCACAGTGTGGTGTGTGTCAGAACTTTTAGTGCTTTGAATCAAACAGGCTAAAGAGCAAACAGAACCATGGCATTGTAGGGCTGGAAGGAATAAGAAACCCCCTGTTACAAGGCAAAGCAGCAACCTTTGCATGCTTCCTGGCAGACATTTGTCAGCCTACCTTGAAATCTTCAGTAGGGATGCACAAAACCTCAGTCAAAATTTCCTGCTGTTCATGACCCTTTCGTTACAAAATGTTTCTGATGATGTAACCTGAATCCTTCTTGAATTTATCTTGTTACTTCTGCAGACACATAAAATAGGCCTCTACATGTCTGACAGACTGTTATCAAGGCTTTCCTCAGCCTGTTTGGCTATATATCCTGCTTTTCCAATGTTTTACCCTAATTCACAATTTATAGATCATGTCATCATTTTTATTGCTATGTTTGGGACTGTCTCTGACCAGTCCATAGACTTCTTGAAGTGAGGTCCCTGACTTAGCCACAGCAATCCAGCTAAAGCCTTATCAGTGCTGCTCTAGCAGGGTTCCTCTGCTATCCACATTCCAGAATGACACTCTGTGGTGTTAGCTCCCATCCTGGCTGCTCTCAGCTGTCATTTCTATGCTGTTTTCTGAATTTCTCCCTCCTCAGCTATTCCACATTTTCTGTCTGTGCAGGTTGTTATTCCTGACTGTGGTGCTCACACTTGTATAAGTCGAAAAAGATAAAAAGTTTTCCATTTGTATCTCCAGTTTGTCACAACTGTGTGGAATCCTATTGTTGACCTCCAAAGTACTGGCAATGTACCAGACTTCATTTGTCTCATAAGTCAAACGAGCTGCTTCTGTGATGTGACCTTTGGGTAAGGAGTGAGAGCACTGAGTAACAGTGGGACAGACCCCAGTGGAACATCCATTTGATACATCCTCCCATTTGGTAAGGAACATAACTGTTCAGCTGTGCACTCACCTTGGACATCCTTTTTCCCTAACTTGCTGTGACACGAGACTGTATTAGAGACATAACACTAATGAGTGCTAAATACCTAGATTCATAGTTTTACTTTCTGCTTTCTTTCTCAATAATACAATTTTGAAAAAAAAATGCTGAATATGTAGTAAACAGGGGGACCTTTGAAAGCACACATTTAAAATAACATTTTATATTGATTTGTTTCTTCATCAACATAGAGAATTAAAATACCAAGAAACGTTCTTTTGTTTTGAATGCTCTGGAGGTACTCACTATAAATTTGTACATTTTAAAAGTCTGCATAATTTAATGGATGGGTACCAAATGCAACTTAAATTATCTCTACTGTATGAAGACAAACTGATAAGGCAAGTATTTGAGTTTTAGAAACTTGGAGCATTTGCTGACCGGGTTTCATCCATCCTGAAGTCTCCAGCCATCAGTAAATTCAAGGTCAGTATGAGAATGCTTGGATCCAGAATGCAAGTTTTTTTAAGATCCCAAAGTTCTGAAAATTTATGAGTGTTTGCACTTTGTGTTTTCGTTTACCCCCTGCTACTTACATCTTTGTTTTAACATGTGAAGTGCTTTTCTTTTTTTTTTTTTTTTTTAAAGTCCAGTTATGTGGGGGTGTTTGTCAGACGTATGCCCAACTGTATATAAAATGGTAATGGACCAGTGCAAAACAGTGGAATGGGCTGTGGTGTCCTCCTATTGTTCAAGGGCTTGAAGTATTTTATAAACTCCTACTTTTAAGTTATACATGTACTCAGAGATATGGAATGCTTTGATTCTTAATTTAGAACATTCATACCATACTTTGACTCTGGAAAACAAAGGCAGCTCACCTAAGAGCTCACAACTTGGAAGGGCTGTTTCCTTTCATTGCTGTCACCATTACCATTTCCTATATAACGGGAGCCCAAGTGTGAACTTCAAAACTCCAGGTGTTCTGCAGGCTGAAAGCAGAACCATTACTGTACTCAATTCTTTTCCAAGCAGAAGGAGTGGAAGGTTGTCTGGCTGAAGTAAGAAATACAAGGAAAAACCTATTTTTAGGTGTCTGTTTATAAAGATATCATGGATAACAGTGGAAAAAATTTGACTTGTAAGGAAATTACCACGTTTGGATTATAAAATATTCCATTATAAAGAGATCACAGCGCCCTGCATTTCCATGGTATTTAGTTTGCTGAAACCCTAAACCCTTTCTAAGTGTTAACTAATTCACTTTGTAATTCTCCCTGTAGGGAAAAATAGTACTTTCAGGCCTTTTTTTTTGCCAGATGTTGAAACTTTGTCTCTGGAGGATGGAGTTGTATACCCCGGTTCAAAGCAGAAACAGAGATGTCAGCTCCAGGTTGTCTCCTATATGAATATCAGGTTTAATCCTACAAGTTGGCAAGCACTTAGAACAGCCGCGATTTGAAGGAGTCCCAGACTTTGTACAAATATTTATTACCCTTTGGCAAGTAATACTTGTGTTTCTGTCCTGCAGAGAGATTTTGGAGTGATATTGAGTGATCTAAACTAAATTTATGTAGAACTTGACCTATTGTCTTCACAGTAGATGTTTTCCTGGTGCTCACCCAGGAAAATCCTTGTGCAAATGGGTAAATTAGCAGCACTGCTCCCATTACACAGGTGTCACAAGATGAGCTGGTGAGCTCAGCACTTCCAGCACAGGTGAACTGGGTCTGTTACCATCCTTCTTGTGACACCCTGGCAAGGAAGAGCTGTTTTCATCTGGATTTTTATTTTTTTTTTCCAAGTTATTAGTTCAAACTGCTTGAAGATATGTGGAAGGCTAGGCTGTCAGCATGGAGCCCTGATACCTGATGTCTTCCCTATGAGTGTCTTGAGGGCCAAGCTATTGTGGTGAATCACAAGCCTGAAGCCAGCCAGGTTTATTTCTGTCAGCCTGGAGCTCACTGTGGTTGGTTTGAGCTGAAATCTGAGGGCTTCCAGTAAGGCTGGAGCAAACAGAATTCCAGGTAAGCACATGTGGAGTTCTGGTGTTTGGGGTTGGTTCTAGTGCTTGCTGTTACAGCCCTACAAGACTGCTGTGAGCCCAAAGCCAGTTCTGTGAGCTCCACATGGACCTGGTTTCAGAGAGCAGTGTGTGTGCAGAGAGCCGTGGCTTGGCATCATGCCCAATTTACTTCCACAAGTAGGAACCAAAGATGAAATCTTCTTGTGTGGCTGGATAAAATAATATCCTGCCTTACAACTGAGGGCACATACACCGTCTTAATCACAAATCTTCACCAAGGAACTGTTTCTAAATAAGTGGATAAGTGTTGGCCAATTGTTTATCACTTTTTTACTGCTGGTATATTTTATGGGAGACCGGATGGTCGGAGCAATGCAACAGCATTACAGGAAAATATTCACCCTTTTCCCAGAAAATGCTTGCACTCATTTTTATTTGCTTGTTGTGACAATATGTTTGCAGAACGTGACTGTTGGACTTGAAATTGAGATTAATTTAATGGTGAGGTGGAATATATTTGAAACAAATTTAGTCCGGAAGGCTATCCGGTCAGGAAGAGGAAACTATATCAAGGAACTAAGTTGAGCAAACATCTCAGATGCTGAATTGTGAATATTGAGCACTCATAAAAATTTCATATGGGCTGGCATTGGTTATCTTTTTGCAACGAAGAGAAACTTTCTGAAGTGTAAAGGCTGGGTGGTATATTGACCAACAGTTCCTCAGTGTGAAATTGAGCTGACTCTGCTGCTCCTCTGTTCCCAGTCATGCACACTTCATAGAGTATTCCAGTCAAAATAATTGTTTCTATAAAATAAATAACTATGTTGCTAAGTAAAGAATAAAGAACATTTTTTGACACAACTTTCATTATAGCTCTAACCATAGAAGTCTCCAATTTTCTCATTTTTATATAAATGAGACTCAAATAAGCAATCTTCATGTTGCATATTCCCTTGCTCTGTCTTGCAAAAACCATTCGGGGCCAACTTAAAAAAAAAAAAAAAATGCTAAATGCTGTCTGCTTGTAAGTTTGTGATTCATGCCTCCTGTCAAGACTACCAAACCAGTAAAAACACTGGAATGTAAAAAAATAAGCATGATTATGTACTTCAGGGAAACAATTTTCTCAAGAATGTTTCTGGAACAAATTTTCAGTGTTTAGCTATTTCTAGTTGATATTTTGGTGATGGAATGCCTACTGGCACCAATTTGTACTATGGAATTGTCCCACAGGACAATACTTTGCTGTAGTGTGTTTAAGGTGCCTTTTTTTCAGATTCTTGCAGCAGCAAATCCTTTAACAGCTCATTACTTAATGGAAACTAAACAAAGCTTCTTCCAGGGGAAAAAAAAAAAAAAAGGTTGCTCTCTATCACCCCACAGTGAACTTCTCTTCTTAAATACATAACACATGCTTTTGGAAAATATCCTCAGTTTAATCTGAACAGTGTAAACTCCAAAGACAAGACCACGTCCTCATTCATCCATCTTGCATAGCTCAAAACTCCAGACTTTCTGGGAAAAAGAAAAGGAAGCGCAGAAGATACTTTTTTGTGTATACAAATCTCCTTGTGTGATATGACTAGACTTTGGTCTGTCATTCCTATTAAAAATAGCTACCTACACAAATGAGGACTCAGGGGTAGGCTCTTACAAATAGGGATCCTAGAGGCCCTGGCTGACCTTCTTTGCTCTCTGCTAGCAGATATTTCTTTGGGTGTTTTTCCATTTCCTATGGAAACTCTGCTTTTTATTGTGCAGAAAGCACAGTGCCGGCTGCCCCTCCATACATCGTCACCTTATTGCTGTGTCTGTTTCTGCCAGAGTTGCTGTTCCACAGCTTTTCCATTCCACTGGAACTACCATGACCACTAGTATTAATTGTGCCAAAAGAAGTATTGAGTGTAATTTAGGCACAGAAGCTGTGAATTTAGCAGCTGATAAGTTGTTCATAGGTTTTGAAAAATGTACAATAATGACTCTGAGCTTTGGCCATGAATATCATGTACCTCATGTACAATCTCAATTCAACTTGAGCAACACTGGATCAGGAGGAAGGATGTTTGTAATATTTCACTGCTGCTGTCACTTGCAGAGATGCAGTGCACTGTTTTAGTGGATGCATGCTGGAGATCCATTCCACACTGGCTTTGGCTTACGCTTTTTGCCAAAAAAATAATATTGCCAGTCTTTCAGCTGGAAAATGTTTGTGCCTGGAGTTGAGCAACCATAAAACATAATGCCATGAGTCTCATGGAACAATGAACAAAAGGACAAGTTACTTTGCAGTATTTTTGAAACACGCTTTCAAAATGTTTGTCCTTTCAAAGCAATAAATAATAAATTTTTGTATCTAGTCATTACTGTTGTGACTTTACACTGTAGGAAGACATCTTGCTCCCCTTGTCCTTACTGTATCAGTAAGCTCAGGAGAAGTCTCAGCATGTGGAAAAGAAACTATTCCTGAAATCAGTGAACTCTATTTTAAACTGGCAAAGCAAGTTGCTCCTGTTTCTCCTCCAACTTAACCCGTAATTCCTGGAAGTATACTGTTCCCAGATATAAATGTAGAAAACCTAAAATTAAAAACAGATCACTTGCCTTTTCTTTTGAGGATTGTGGAATTGCATACTTGGTGTTTATAGTGTATCTGCCATGTAAATATAGAATATATAGCAAAACACTGCTTAGGCCTTATGCCACTTTTGTGTTTGTGACTTTTTTCTTTAAAGTAGTCACTTGTGATTTATGGCAATATTATAATAAACGAGGACAAAATACTGTCTTCTCTAAGGGATGCGTGCTTTGAAAAAGCTGAATGAACCAAGCTGTTAGAAAATGCACAAGGTCTGCTATCCACAGTTCTATGCTGGTTCTTGGAATTATGTTCAGATAACTGGAGGGCCATTTTCTCAGCAGCTCTACCAAATGCTTGTTTTTTCAGAGGAGACATTTTTCTTTCTTAACCATTTAGGAGAAAATCTTCCACAGGGCATATTTGTACTGAATAGCAAAGACAGCTCTTTCAGAGGATCAGGAAACACCAAATAAAAAAAGAACATTATCCAGAAAACAGTGGCTTGTCTGGCAATGCTTTAGCCATCTGCTGAGAGTGTGAGTACTGAGCGTCCAGTTTGCAAATTTAATCTGCCAGAACATAACTTAATTGTAACTTACTGCTTTTTTCATGGCTTTCAACAAGAGAAAGTGCTGAAAACTCTACTAAATTGGGTGCATTGCACATAGGTTTCCTGTCTGGTCCTGTCCACTGACATAACCTAGATTCATTATTTCATAATCACTCTTACGGCCTTGGGCACAGATTTAAAGCCATAGTCCTGGGGACTAATGGGCATGAAAACATGGGAAAATACCATGAAAAATTAACCAAATGGTCCACAAGGTCAATTCTGCTTTATAATTTTTACAACTGTTTTGTATTCCAATCTATTTGTTTGGCAGAAATCTTCCATCATCAGGATCATTTCATAATTTTTTGATGGAGGATTATCAGGTTGGGGCTATAGACTTTTTAGTATTATGATGAACTATATTTTGGATTTGTTTAAAAAGGAACTTTGAATGTTGATCACACTCGATAGATATTCCAAACAGAATAATAACTGCTCAAAACATCCAAAAGGAAAGACATTTTTCCATGAATATTTCAATAATTTTTTCAGACCTTCATGAAAATAATACATCTTAATGAAATAAGGGCATAGACTGCTTTTTAATATCCCAGATAGGTTTCTCTAATTGTGAAGTCAGGTTGTGCTGAATGTCCCCTGGTAGTTGGTCATGAGGGACAAACTGATAGGGATATGTGCTAGAAGAACCCTCATCAAATCTAGGGCTAATTATCAGTTGCTGGCCTAAAATGTAAAGAAAAAATTATTAAACCAAAAAGAATAGAAACAGCTGATGTTTCAAACCTAGCAACAAAGGGGTATTAATGCAGAATGGAGCTTTATCTATGCTTTGATGTCTTTGACTCAAATCTATTCTTAAGAAAGGGCAATCAGACCACTCATATTCCAGTGTTTTGTCATCCCTGTAAAAATTCCAGCTGCTGTTGTTGCTGAAAGTGCATAAACAATTTGTTGTGTAGTATGTGCAGTGTCCTGCAGCACTCAGAGTCGTGCTGGTCACACTTCCAGTGCACCATTACCTCATCCCCAAGCTTTGGGAAGTCTGTTGCTAATACAAGAGTTCACCCATTGGGCAGGCAATAACACGGCAGATAGAGACTGAGATAGATTAACAAGTAAATATCTACAGAATTATTCCTTTCCTGTGGATGGTGAATGCCTTTTGTTTCTGCCACCAGCATCCCTCCACAATGTAATTTTTTTTCGGAGTACTCTGAAGGTGGATATGGAATCAGTGCTGTTCAGAGACCATTACAGAGAAAAGCAGGAGCTGTAAGGCTGATTAGAGCTGTTATCTAAATGCCCCCATTACCCAACAGGCATCACATTGGAAAAAAGGTCGGACTAATCCAGGGAAAATAATGTGAGGAGAATACTGTAGCTGTTCAGTGCTGGGGTGAAGATGCACTACACTGTTCCTTGTATCCTCTGGCTCTCTGCAGGACTTTCCAGCACATCCTCACATTGCTGTGCCTCAGGTCAGGCAAGGACTGCACAAACTGCTGTGATCCCTCTCTGTTCCATCACACTTCCCAGCAGCAGCCAAAACTGGAGAAACTTAAATCTTTGGAATGTCAGGTGGAAGCTAAGAAAAACCACGTGGCAGCTTAATATTCTATTACTCTGTTTATCTTTTTCAGGTCTTATGTTAAAACTTGTGATCGCTCAGACCCATCAATAGCAAAGCCAGACAAACCCCATTAAAGGAAAGGAGGATAAAGTTTGCTTAGGAAAGGCAGGACAATAGGGAGCCAACCATGCTGCTCTTCTACATCTTCTTCAGTCACCTGCCCTCAGGATTAGTCCCACTTTTTGAATACAGAAACAAATACAGAAGAAAAGGCATAATTTGAGCCCCATCTTATCCTTTCCTCCTTATATCCTGATAAAACTAAGGAAGGAAGCAGAAGGAGGAAGAAAAAAGCAGAACTGGAAGGGTTAGAGAGGAAAAGAGACCGATGCAAAAGCTATTTCTCTTTAAGAACTTGCTACGCTCAAGCCTTGGTCCCAAAAGTATCTTCAGCAACACTTAATTCATAAAAAGCCTGGTGTGGTAAATATTTCTATTCTCACCTTCCCCGCATTTCAGGGTTTATGACTTCTTAAGGGCATTGTGATATATCAAATGAAGTTCATCTCTCTATAAAGAAATCATGTATGTGGCTGTGTGCTTTTTGTAGAAAAGCAGGGAGGAAACCTGAGATGCTGGGTCATTTTGTCACCATGTTTAGCTACTTGGGAGCTAAATACCTTCCGGGGGTAATGACATCGACACTGCATTAGGAGCAAAAATATCGATTCCAATTATTTGTGATTTCTGTCTGCTCTAAAAATAAACCTCCTTTAGTAGATAATGAAAGTAGTAACTAATCCTTTACCCAAATTTAATTTTATTGCAGAACTCTGTAGGCTTGTACTAGTTTAAATATTAAATTTCCACCTCAACAGCTTCTTTACACAGGCCAGGACATATGTACATCTGGTATAAATTAGCATTGCTCTGTGGATGCTGTGAGAGACAGGAAGATTTCTATCAAGCAGTGCTCAGTTCCTGTATGATTAAACATATATTATGTCAGCTGTTTGGGTATAATATGCTTTTGAATCAGGATTGCTTTCTTGCCACTCTGCCTGGAAATATTTTCAAATATATGCAACAAAATAATGTCAGGGCAATGAAAGGATGAAGTAACCTCAGGCTGTATATTCCAATAATTTTGACCCAAGCAAGTCAATTGAGACTGGTCAAAATGTTTTGTTTCAAAATAGTGTAATTTTGAATGCCAGACTATGCTTGAGATTAGGTTTAGCTATATTCATTTAATACCTCAGTGTTACTAAGTGACACAGTGTGATCAGTTGGCCAAAATTTCAATTATTCACACAGTTCTACTCAAGCTATACAAAACCTTGTTTCCTTGACATTACTTTCTCCATCTTTTATGGATTATCTATTCTGTGGGTATAAATGGGCATTGCTCAGCTGAGCTCTTGACCCCATAACTATTGGTTCTGATCTCGAGCAATGGTTTCAATCCATAGCAAATGCAGAAAAGTCCTTGTTTAGGCTTAAGCTCAAAAGGATTTTTGGATTGCCCTGGGAGGAGATTACTGTACAAAGTGGCAAAACCATGCACAGAAGATTGACGGATTTCTTGTGATGCGATTTATTACATTTTCTGAACTTCTGAGAAAAATGTTTTCTCAGAAAACATTTTCTGGATTTCTGAGAAAATGTTGTGGAACATCCCAGTCCACACCTTTCCACTGATTGAACATCAGACCTCTGAGACCCTTCTGAGCACCATTAGTCCTTTTATTTAAGCAGTCTCTGGCAATAGTTCAGGTCTAAGCTTTTCCCCTGAAATAACTAAATATAACTTTTCTAAATAAGTATTTTAAACAGACATTATACCACACTTCTAAAATACTCTTTAAAATGCTGCGTCTCTCCCTCTTTTGGAGTTTGAGACCTTGATTTAATCTTCCCATGTTTTTCATTACCGAATACTTACTTCTGCTTCATTTCTTGTTTTTCCAAACGTTCCTGGTGCCATAGCATATTAAGGGTTCCCCTAGCAACACAAAAACACACTTTTCCTCAGAGCTGCATCTCCATGGTCTAAAGCACTTAAATTATGACCTTTTAGCTACAGCTTGTTCTGAATTTAATTAAGAGCATTTTAAAATAATAATGACAAAGTTTAAGGCATTCTTTGATCTGCAGAAAGCTGAGCAAGGGGGTCAGATCTTGAGCTTTTTGTGCCCAGATTAGCAACGAAATATTTGCATCCAGAGTTTATTTATACATTAAAATGTAATTGGATCCTAGGTTTGGACTTTGCATTCACTTTTGTTAAATGCTGTCCTTATTGGGGCTGGCACTATGTGGATACACGAAAGCTTTAGCTGAGGACTACCAAGTGCAATGAAATCTGTTAACCATTCTGTATTTATTCTCTGTCACAATATTTCAGCTCTCCTGGAGTTTTACATTCCATGAGCAAAAGGATGTGTGTACACACACTTCAATTTGCTCAGGTTTACCCAAGCCTGACTGCTTGAAACATAAAGAGAATGAGTTGACATTTGAGATCTGTTTCTCTTGCTACTAACCCTTTCCAGCAGCACAGCTTGAATGCCTGCACTAAATCCATCTCAGAACAGTCATCTCTTCCCCCTAAATGGAAAAAAAAACCCTAAGAAAAATGTCTAATTGGAATAATTTACCTTAATTTATTGAAACCACAATGAGAGTGCAAGTAGGGAAATGTAGTTCTTCATTATGATAAATTCCTGAAAAGTACCTTCTCAGAACATTTTCAGTACAAAAGAAAAGCTCACAGCTTTGTTCCTTGCAGCTTTGCTTGAGTCTGTAATAGGAGAACTTCACTGTGATGGTGCCCGTCTGAGATGGAACTCACTAAATCCTGGTAGAACGCTTGTCTTTCATTACTTCTCTTCCTCATTTTTCCTGGCACACCATGCTATTTATTTACAATAATCTATGCATATCCTGTCCTTTCATTAGCCTTGCGCCATTAAAGCTTAAGTACAGGATTTGGGAAGTGTCTTCAAGCCAAATTTCAAATCACTGATTTCAGAACGAGGTCTCATTAAACCCATAAAGTAATAAGCAACAGTTGTTTGTAAAACTTTCCAGCATAGGTAAGAGGCACCAACTATCAGATAGCTGTGAACTACTTTCTCCTTTTTTTTTAAAATCTCCTTAGTCTTGTCCTGTGTTACTAGGCAGTAAAAATTCAAAGCTCTGGATATAAATAGTGTCTGATTTACACCCAAAGCAAGGCAGATACATTTGTGGTGATCTCATTGTTTGAGGTGGAGAAATGTAGCTGAAAGATAAGTTTTCTTACACAAAAAATATAAAACCTCCCAATATGGTTAACTTCTATCTTTGGTCCCTGTCTGTGGGCAAGCCCAGTTCATTCAAGGCCACCAGACAAAAAAAGTTCCTAATTTTACACATTTGGGAGCTCTTTCAAATTTGGAAGAATTATGTACATGTGAGTGCCTATCCACACAGGTCTGGTTCTAGAAAAATACTCCTATTTGTGACCTTTTGACTATCAAGCTTTTTATTTCCAAGCCTGTGTTCTAAAAGAAAAAGAGCTCTGGATTTAGTCTGGGCAGATGTGCAGAGGAAATCTGCAAAAGCAAACTCTAGCTTTTCTTGAAATGCTATTTTATTTATGCTATGGAGTAATTGAAGAGACATGGAGCTGCTGCTGAAGGATTTGTGGGCTCTGGAAACCTTTGGAAATTCCTTCTGTAAGAAAGCTCAGTTCCCTCAGCTAGGAGAGAGATGAGAGCTATAACTAAGAAACATAAAAGACAAAATTACAAAATTTATTTCTATGAGTTAATGCTGAACAATTGTAATTAACAAAATAAAGGCCATATACAGATCAGTGAAAGTTACCACTGATACTTAGATTTTATCTTTCTAGTAGCATTTACCTCCTAAATAATATTATAATAATACCTCATGTTTCTGCTGTATATGATTTGATTTTAGAATAATCAATTACCATCAGAGAAGCCTCTTTCTTTAAAACATTAGATAAAATTTGGTTTTGTTTTACATTTCTGTAGCAGTTTTTTCTGTATGAAATTTTTAAACATGACTGAGTGAATTTTGAGAAAACTCATTCCTTTTAGTTAAAATGTTTTTGAGAACTCTGTCTGGAACATAGGTTTAGGATTAGAGGAGTCAGTACAAATAACTGAATGTACCTACTCATCTATGACAAATATGACAAACATTGCTATTAAATCCTAAGTCTCTTTCTGTTTACCATTCTTCAACCTCCCCAGTAAATGTTTTTGTGATGTTCTGTTGAAATTTTGTTAAAAGAGGACGAATGACTCCATTAGAATAACTTCGGAGAAGAATAAACTGAACTTTTTATTGCACTTAAAAATACACAGCAAGTTACCATGGCATGGAGACAGATAAAATAAATGCAGGTTTCTAACGTTAATTCCCCAAGTCTGTTCTGGAGGCAAACAGCATTTCCAGTTTGATTCGATTTGTTGTGTATATTTCCCCAAGCTCTCTTTCATTACCATGCAGCATGCTTCAAACCTTAGAAGAGCAGTGAGGAATGCTCATCCTTCTCACCCCTGTTGGTATTGGCTTGGTAGATGGAGAACTGATTATACAATTAGGATTCTTTCCTTCAGCCTGTGCTCCTCCATATAGCAAATGGGTTGTCCTCTCTCAAAATCAGTTCTGCTTTTGCTCTTGAACATTTAAGTCTTTAATGACACCCGAATGTGAGGATGCTTTGAACTGCTACACAAATGCATGCTAAAGCAGGCCATTCCATTCTCTGAGAGGATAAACTGAGATAGAACAAAAGTCAAGAAAGCTTCCAGGAGAGGAAGCAAAAAGCTGGCTGTTTATTCCCAGCCAGATGTACTTGTCTCTTTCTTTGTATGTTTTGACTTAGTCCTGGCTCAGCTCTCTCCTTGTTTGGGGTTCACAAATATGAATGGATATTATGACACGCTGTCTCCTGATGGTTCCGTGTAAATAATTATGAGGAAAGGAGAGGTGGATGGAGTTACTCAGCCATTTAGGGTTTTAGCAGATATCCTGCAATTTCATACCCAGACAAACATGACCCACAGCTTAATTCTGTCACTGCCTTCATTCATCCTGCATTTCTGGTGTGTACAGGGGGATTGCAGCAAACAGTTCCCAGCCGGAAAGGAGAGATTATATGTGGGTTGCTATTGCGAGTAAAAGTTTGGTAAAAAACTAAAGATGCAATTCCAATTGCTCATTGCAAAAAGAAGGAATGAAAGGCTGTAAAATAAATATTTCAACCAATTAGTCCAGAACTTCAAGCTTTCAATTAGGAGCTCTGCAAGGTACTTGAGAGATAAATGGAGAAGCAGCACTGAACTTTAAACACCAACAGGCTCCTTCTTTACTTTCCTATAATACTCTGAAATAGAAGTAGCTTCAATCAAAAGAAAAGCCAAGTCCTGGCATACAATTATGACCACATCACATGCCAGGAACTTCAGTAGGGGCAAAAGGGACGAGAACCCCTGCACACACCGGGTGAATTTGCACAGCCCCTTACATACCCCTTTCTTCAAAATCCCTCCCTACCTGGGAATTATTTTGATTCATGCTTCTCATGCCTCTGTGATGTAAAGAAACACTATTTTGCAGATGAGAAATCTGAGTACTGCATGTTCACAGCATGGTCTCCAGAGTTAGTGCAAGAGTTCAGCCTAATCTGAAGAGAATAAAGCTTATGAATATTCAGAAACTTTGCAAACCGATAGCAAGGAGCAATCCTCATGGGTTGACCTGGGAACAGGATGTTGCTCTGGTGATGTGCAGTGCTTTAATCACAATGCATTTCCACTAACTCAAAACAAACCTCAGGCCATGGTCAGGGGGAAAGAAAAAACTCCTTTATTCAACAGATTTCAAAATTTATTAGGTTTATGTTTGACTGAATTATTTATCCGTCTCTGGAAACTCAGGGATGACTGAAAAATAGCTCAGTTAACTGAATTCAGTGAACTTTCCATTAAACTCGGGAACATTTGGGTCATGTTCTCAGAATCCAGTTTCCCCTAAAACTGCTTCTTGTTCCTGAAACTGAAATTGTTGAATGACAGGAAGGTGAGCTGAAAAGCAAATCTCAGAATTTTTCTTGACAGTGTTGACAGCAAGAGGACCAGCTGTAAATAAAGGATGAATTGAAGTCAGGGGTACAAAAAACTTTTTGCCCTTCTCTCTGGGTGGCCCTGCCTCCCTCAGGTGCCATCCCTTCAGCCAATGTAAATCAGTGAAGTAATGAAATTAGAAGAGTCTTGGCTGATTTCACAAGGAAAGAATATTGTCCACAATGGCTTCAAGTCCTCTTATTGTTCTCCATACAGGAGTACCTCACACCTGATGAGCTATAGAATGGTTTTCCTGAGGAGAATCAGAGCTCAGTTTTATGAATTTGAAATGATAATAATTAAAAATATCACACACTGGTTACATTGCAGCAGCATGGGAAACATATTCTGTTACAGGGAGTATCTGGGCATATTGCTGTATTTTGCACTTTCACTGCAGGTTAGCTGGATAATGTTAAATAGAAGGTATTTTGAGGCAAACCTGTGCTGGTTTTACCTTGTAACTGATTCATCAGCTAGAGGAATTATTAAAATGTGTTAATTTTTAAAGTTCACTTATACATCTTGGGTATATTTGATTAACTCTGAAATAAAACATCTCTGTACACAAAAGGGAACACAAATATGCCTAGAGCATACCCAGACTTCATTTCCTATGCCTGCAACCCAAACTTTTCCTCTGAGAAGAGCTATGTAGCTCCACAGAGTCATGTTAATAGTGTCATTAATCTTCCCTGCAGTAATCTCTACCTCTCAGCTTTTACACATTCAGCACCTGGGGCCGATTTGACCTGACAAGTTTGTCCTTGAATCCTATCACTTCCAAAGTCGGCGTTAAAAAAACCCTCATGTATTATCAGCGCTGCTGCATTTTATCAAATAACTGCCACCAGCTCCTGCCTGAAATAGTTCATTTGCAGAGCTGTTGCCACCAAACTGTGGAAACCAACCATCAGTCAAGGGCTTGTTTTGGTCCCTTTTTCACAGTGAGAGCACATGAACTGCAGATGGAGCGCTGTTTATACTTTCCCATCATCTCGGAGTGCCGGGAGCTGTCGCTGTGATGTCATTGCTGTTGGGCAGCACATAGAGAAGCAGCAAGACTGGAGATATTTATTTATTGGGCTAAGGCTAGTTTGACTTGCACTATAGAAAGAACACCAAGGGGCTGGAAATGCAAGGTACTTGACCTCACTTTATGTAGACCTATAGGGGAGACACCATACGGGGGAAAATGTTAGATGCATCTGCTGCTCAAATTGAAAATAGAAAGAACTTGTCATTAGACTTTATGTAGCTCCATGTTGGCAGGAACTTTTGGTTCTTTGGGGTGGGGTGTATATCTGAAACCTCTGTCACAGAAATACTGGCCTTTCTGGCTGAGACTGATGTGTTCTGTCTGATGAACAGAAATGACATCGTCCACTCCCACCCTCAGGTGTCTACCCGTCTTTGGAAGCAGTCGTTCACTGACTGGCTTGTGTTGTGCATGAAGCAAAGCAACATTAACTGAGAAAATGGATCATAGATAGATTTTTCACTTCCTATAGTAGGCTTCATCCATGAATCTGTGCTTGCAGCAGGAACGCTGTAAGTCACACCAGTGACCTGAGACAGCCATTGGGAAAGTCTGATAACAGAAAGCTGCAGAGCACACAAGCAGTGATAAAGCAAACAAATCCAGGTTAAGGTATCACAAAAGGAACTTTGTCTACCTGGCCAGAAAACAATATTCTTTACAGTATTACTTCCTCATTGTCTAGGCAGTGTTTTGTGTTGCTAATTGTAAAAGCTACAAACAAAGCATGTGAGCCTACTGCAAAATTCTCTATTAGGCAAAGATCTCTCCAGCAACTTCTAAGAAGCTTTATATGTAACTCTGCCCTCCTAAGCACGGAGTTAATTTCAGCTAAACCAGTGTCTAGTAGAAATGTGGGCATGAGTTCTTCATATGGCACTCCATATAGGGAGAACGAATGTCCTTTGTTTTTATTTCAATAATGAACATTCAAGGCATCTATGCTAAATTACTTTGTTCTGCCTGTAGTGTTTAGTGCTCAATTTCATTGCTGTCTTAGGAAAGTGCATTATTATGTGTTTAATGGTCACTTAAGAATCACTTAAAGTTCTTATTACAGCATACTTATTAATAGCGCACAACTTATTTCCGGAGAGGTTCCGTTCCTCCATTCGTGTTTAACTAATGTTTAAAAAAAATGTGAAATTTTAAAGATGTTGCTAATATCTCTGAATATTTATGTTGGAAAGGATTTCAGGAAGCGATTTGGTCCTGTTCCTCTGCTCCAGGCAGGGCTAATGTCGACATTAGAACAGGATGCTCGTGGCCTTTTGCAGCCGTATTCTTGATGTCTGACTCGAGGTTTCCCAGCCTGTCCAGTGTCTCTCTGCTGATCCCCAGGGAAATGTGCTCAGTGCAGCCTCTCAGGTCATCTCCCAGGCAGCCTTCAAAAGGCTTTGGGACCAGAGCTGGGTCCCAGGTGCTGTGACCAGTGACTCTGAATCTGCCAGTGTGTGCCTGAAAGCCTTTTTTCAGCACACTCGACTTTCCTGCATTGAGCTTTACAGCAAAGGAAAGTAAATGTTCTGTGTGGTTCCATAGGGAGAAAAAAAAACACTGTGGGATGTAGTTTACTAAATTATCAGGAAGGACAGGTATAGGAAGATATTTTGGCAGTCAAAACCAATAATGAACTTGCTTTCTATTCACTTGATCTGGGGTTTTTTTCTGCTCCTTCATCACCCCTTCTGCCACTAATATATTCCTTTCCTGAATAGTTAGGTATTCATTAATCCCTCTGGCTGGCAGGAGAATCCTGATTTTCAAGATCACCAAAGTAAATGCAACCTGAATCTTCATCTCTCGTAATTTTTACTTCAGAACTACTCACTGACTTTCCAGACTTAGAGAAAATGTAGGTTATCCCTCCCAGTGGGTTTCCCTGGTTCTGCTGAGCTGGAGATGTCAACACTTAGAAGAGAATGCAGGAAAAAGGGATCATTTGAGAAGGCTGTAAGAAAAGCTCTCTTCACTGTCCCATGATAACTGTGACCCCGAGCATCTCCCCTGCACTCTGACCAGGAGGAAACTATGAAATATTCCAAGTCACAGGAAAGGGAGAACAGCCACTGTGGTGCAGCTACAAACCTGCACAGGGGAGGAATAGCCTGGATAATTTAAAAGAAGTTTTTACCCTCAGGCTCAATTCTAACTGGCTAGGCTGGGGTAAATCAGGCATAACTTCACTGACATCAAAGGCCCTGTTCCACATGATCTAGCTTCATCTCTTGAAACTGAGGTCAAACCCATTAACTTTTCTCGGCAAGTCCTGCCCAAAATGAATGGGTGGAGCAAGGTCAAGCCTATGATTTTATTATTTTCACTTGGGCACTTGCACAATTTGATATTCACATCTGGCTTTGTCTTTTAAAGGGCATTCTTTTTGGCATCTGAACTGGCAATTGTCTGTCCACAACTATTCAGCTGCCCAGTTTTGGATGGGGCGGGTCAGGGCTAGGCCAGCTTAAGAAATAGAGATGCAAAGGGGTACGTAGTAATTTTTAGGATGCTGGAAGAAAAATGTATTGGATTCTAAAGGTCAAGATTCAGGCTATCATAAAAATGGAGCTCATTTTTTGCCTGTATCATTTTCTTCTTTCACTTTAATTTAAAGTTAGTGAGCCAGATGCAGAGCAGAGATGAAAGTCTCTTAGTAAATGCCTGTGACCTTATTTTGAATAATCTATAACATTTTTCATTGTGATAAAAACGTAAGCATTGGGCAACTGCTGAGGTGCAGGTCCCAGTTCAGGTGGTTGTGCCATTAGCTGCGTGTCATTCTCAGCTGGAAACTTACACTGTGATTTCACTTTGTTTTAGAAGCAGGGACTTTCTTTAGCAACATGCCTCGGACATTTCTAGTAAATAGTAATTTAGCTGCGGTTGCAGTTGCTGGTGTGGGCGCTTAGTGCGTTCCCATGCAATACCACGGGAAGGGGCTGATCTTTAAGAGGGAGCAAACTTAGAAAATAACCTCCTGAAACTGTGCAAAGGAGTCGAGGTGGGCTGTATTAAACATCCTCAGCCACCAGGTGGCAATGAGCTGTGGCGCTGCGGCTGGGGACACGGGGTGGGGGCATCCTCTGCCGTGTCTGGGAATTGCATGGGAGAAGCCCTATTCCTACGGAAAACGTGCCTTAGGGCCTCTGATGGAATCTCAGCACGCTGGCAGTGTCTGCACTTCCTTCATCCCAGTTGATGTGATTCAGTTTCCATTCCCTTGGTTGTCTTTTGTCATTTGCCACTTAGCAATGTCGTTTTTAACACTCTCCGTGTCTTTTGGGAAGCAACCACGTTCTGTTATTTCAGCTGTGAGCCTGATAATCTACTGAAGTGGTGGTGGATGTTTTAAAGAAAATGGCCATTATCGTGTGCAGTTATGCTGAGTTTGAAATCTCCTGGAGCCAGTGTATCCTGTTACCAGAAATAAGAGCATGTGGAGCACTGTGCTCACCTAGAAAAGAGACGGTGATAATTTAAGAATGAGTTCTGAGAGACATATTTGCTTCTGGCCTATCCTCAGGCTGTTATTCACTAGGATTTTTTCCTATTGAGGCAAGAAAAGAAATAACCTTCGAGGACACCAGCAGGACTCAGCAGCATTTCTCCCAAGTTGCAGTAAGGTCAACATTAGGTATTCCTCATTTTATGGGATGCTCTGGGAACCCTTTATGCATTTGCAGGAAGGCATTCCTCTGTAGGTGTCACACTTCAACTGAGCACTTGCATTAGTGGTGGAATACTACTTCCACAGCACTCAGGGCTTCACAGGCATGTCCTTAACATCTGAGAAGAACCTGCTGCTGAGGGAGCCCCATGTCATGTTCTTCACTTTGAGATCCCAGCAGGACAATCTGAGCCAACAAAACTGGCATATGTGTTCTGCAGGAGGGCTAGTGTTTGGTAGTATGTACTGCAAATGCCTCCTACAAAAAAGATTCTAGAAATTATGTTGCTGTAGCAAAGCTGAACACCACAGGCACAAAGAGGTGGTGTTGCAGACACTCGTGCAAGTTTATTTTCTTCTGTGTCTATTATGGTATCAGTCTTTAGTTACGTGGCAGTCCTGCAGTTTTCTCCCATTTTCTGCTTATTTTTTGTGCAGCTAAAGTATATCCAGCTAAAATTCTGACTAAAACACCTTGAGATAATGACACTTTGAACATAATTTCTGTACGCCCAGATTCAGCTCCAATCACCATTTTGTAAGTAGATGCAATAACAATATGCTGCCTTTGGAAAAATTGTGTGATCTAAACAGGTAAAGATGAGAGAAGCCCATACAAAATTCAGAGAGGGCAGGGAATTAAAAAGCCAGGAAAAGCTATGGTAACAGTGGAAAGATTGAATTTCATGTAACACGCAGCAGTCTCAGCATGCACGTTGCCTGGCCAAGGTAAACCACAGAATAAGTTACTGTACAAACAGAGAATCATGAAGTGTATGATCCTTTAATCTTGAGATGGCATCAGTGTGTTTCTGTTCTAATTACCTTGTTATGGATAGAAGGAGCTAATGTGGTTCCAGTTCCTGAAGAGGCATGGTAGCTTCTAATTGTTGGAAAACAGATAAAGACTGTTCCATGGTTTCGCAGGCATGCCTAAAATCCAGCTGTCAGGCGTATTTCTATTTAGCTATGGTTTGGAAGGTGTTTAAGGGGAACGGCAGTTTAATGGAGCATCTGGATCTCATTGCAGGCCTGCTTTTTGTTTTTGTGTTTCTTAATTTATTATTACACTTTCCAGCTGGGCTTATAGAGGCACAAAGGAGAGGAGACATGGCCCCAAGTCACAAAGCAAATTTGTATTCCAGCTTAAACTTGAAAGGTTCCTTTTGCCTTTTACTTAAAATATTAAACATTAGAACTTCCAATACTACTTGATGGTATTTTTACTTGTCTCTTGAAGCTAAACTTATGATTAATGTATTAACATTCCTTGTTTCGAAAACAATTCTTAAAGACATTGTAGAAGGCTTTCAGGTTTTTTCAGCTTTGTTTTGGTCCACTGCTCCCGTTTTGTAGGAATATCTATTTTTTTTTAATTCAGGGGCATGTCAGGGGTATGTTTGTGATTTGATGACTCCTGGAGCTACTCTGTAAAATGTGCTGTATGTTATGGATAATCGATACTTGACTCTTAACAGGGACAAAGAAATAGCAGAACATGCCAGCTGTTGACTGCACTATGTTGTTTATCCTTGTTACAAGTCTTCCTGCAGGCTGTTCATCCTCTCACTATCCATTTTCCAGTTATTTCTGACAAACTTTTGCTTTGAAAAAAAAAAAAAAAAAGGCAAAGGTCTGCAGTCACATCCACGTTCTGATTGTTGCCTGCTGTATTCCTCCCTCATAGGACACAAGTTTGTTTTCCTCCCACTCTGTTAAACTGTGCCAAAATACAGAATGTAATTGAGAAATAATGTATTAGTGCTCTTGTAAGGAAATAAGGAAATCCAAAAGGAAATTCCACTTGTGAGTCTCTTCAATTCTGTTAAGGCAAACCATATATTTGGTTGTCTGCTTGGAGGGTTGTCTGCTTGAAGCCCAGCCATTTAAGTTAAAGGTGTGTTGGCTGTGCTGGCTGTTTACTACTTGGGTTAAGTTCTTGCCATTTCTAGTATCCATGGATCATGCCCTTGGAACTGCTGTGTAATGCAGCCAAATCATTTCCATGGGCGTGAAGTGGAAAGACAAGAAATCCATCCCAGGGTTTAATCTGAATGAGATACATAGTCTTACAAGAGATTAAAGAAGGCTCTTGAGACTATAAATAGAAGTATGCCCAGAAGCAGCCATTTGGGTGTCAGGTCTTTAGATTTATACTCATGCTCAGAGATCTAATTACTGCTGGTGAACTGGAAATATCTACACTGGCTCCACTTGCCCTCACATGCTGCTGGTCACAGCTGTATAAAGCCAGTGAGTGAAAAACCAGCAAGTGCTTGTCAAACTGCAAACACTGGCCCAATTTCTATTTGTTCATGATCCATGCAATAAAAGGCAGGGGTGATTCCAATTACTTTTTTATCACATCAATGAGCTGGGGTAATTTTTCTGAGTTTTGTGGAAAAAGATGTTACCTAATGCAAATTACAGCAGCCATGTGGATGCTTTATCAGAGGAGCTGTTCTTCCAGCTGGAACCATTGGAATACTTTCTGCAGCCTTTCCTCCTGCCTCACCCTTGAACTGCTCCTGGGGTCGAATTATGTGGAGGTAAAGCCAAAAACCTACAGGAGCACAAAAAAAGACTCATGGGTTTTATCCACTGAATTGGTGACAATCCCTGAAAGATGGATGGCATGTAACTGTAACAGTGATCCATAACTTGTAGTCCTCATATGTGCAGCTGCAAGTATAGTGGTTCCTTCTCAAATTTCTGCATTTATTCCTGCAGCTTTGAGTGTTGCACTACAATGCCTTGTCACTGTGTGTCTTTGCTCTTTTCACTAAATTCTCATACCCTCAGCACAGATTCACACGTTTCTCACTCACCTGGCAATACTTGGAGCATTGTCAGGATCTGAAACTCTCCACATCACTGGGCAACCATCAGTAAATGCACAAGCTCTCACTTTGGAGAACTCCTTGGAGGCTGTTGGGGTGGATGTGAGCAAATCTGGCTGTGCCAGCCTAAAAGGCAGCAGACAAATGCAGAGAGAAGAGCATGCTAACAAGTGCTGGAAAGCAGCAGGCTGCCAAATGAGAGCATGCAGAGCATGGTGCTTAAAAAGTGCTGGAATTTGTTACTTTATTCTAATTTCCTGTNTTTTTTTTTTTTTTTGGAAGCTGTGATGGCACTGGAGACAGTAGTGATGATGAGCTGGAGAGAAACATAGCTTGCGTGCAGTCCTCAATCAAAATTTTGAAATCTGAATCATTTTCTTCTGGGAAAACTTTTAGTGCCAATTATGCTCCAAAAGAATTTCTGAGGCAGCCTGCCCATCCAATTTCTCTCTTTTTCAGTTTATAAAATAGCAAGCTGATAGCACGCATCTATCCTTTTGACCCTGTGGAGCATAAGGCAAGTGAAAAGTCATCGGGCTGCCCCTGGAAGCTGGGTTATGGATTCTAGCCAAAAGCATGGAAGCTGTAATTGGTGTGGAAGATTTTTCTTCTCTTAATCATGCCTTCATATTTGAACTCTTTCCAGTCTTCCCAAAGAACAAGTCATTAGCCACTCCTTTGGAAGCAGAAAGGCTTGAGGCAGCATAGCTTGAGATTTGTTTGACCTTTCAGCTCTGCTTTCCTCTGAGCACAGGATTACTTCTGCTCTCTGCAATTTGGATTATGTAGGGGTTCAAACATTTGAGTTGGTGAGGGAAATGATAAGTTTTGGGTCAATGAAAGAGACTTTTGGGGAACCTCTCTCTATTGGCTGGAATGTTTTTCAGGAAATTTGGTGTTACCAGAGTAGTTGTTGCAGCTACTTGCATGAAAATCTGAGGGCCTTGAATAGGATGTCAAAATCTGAAAACTCCTTCTGCTAAGGACAGGTTTTATCCTGTGATGTGTGTTGAAGGCAGAAAATATTTCACAGCCTGTTCACAGCAGAAAATAGTTGAGAAAAGAAAATCAGCATGCAAAAGGAAAGAGTTAAATTATCAAAAAACTTCAAGAAATGGGTTACAGTTATCTGTTTTGACTGTCCAAAGGAAAGAGAACACTGCTTTCCCCAGGCCCAAAAAGAGTTTGCAGGACTGACCCCTGAGAGAAGCTGACCCAATATGTATGGAAACAAGAGATTCTTGAAGGAGCTCTCTCTGCCAGAAGAGCTGCTGCAGAGATGTTCCTCTTAAATGAAATAACACCATTCCTGTAGGAATTAAAATCTGACTAAAATCACTAATGTTAGGGAAAATACTCAAAAACCTTACCTATGCTTTTCTGCGTGCTGTTGCTCCAAAATACCTGAAGAACAAAATGCTGCAACTTAAAGCCAACAGTACCAATTCAGTAGGTATATAGCATCTTCCAGTGTATGGAAACCAAGTCAGGACAGCTGATTTAATTCCCAGAAAATATGGAATTTGGTTAGTATCATTCAGTGATTGGTTGTCCTACTCATGGTAGGATTTGTTTGGTAATAGCCAACTGGAAATACCATTTGTACCACGTAACCCAGGGTTACTGTGATTCCCACCCTCCCCCTGACCTGGGGGACTTCAGGTTTGGTCTTGAGTAACTGAGACAGAAGTACCAAAGTACAGTAAATCCAACATAATGCTTTCTTACCTCAAAATACACATTGCAAAACACTGGAAGAACACAGCATTTTTTTTTTCTTTCTGTATTATTTACTTGAAAAACAGATGAAAAATAATACAGTTCTGGAAGCTCATGTGGGATTAAAGGAATGTACTGTGCATACATCTTAATATGCAACATGCATATAGTTCCAATTGTATTAGTGCATGGAGTCAGAGAAGAAATTTCTAAAGGCGAAGCAAGAGTTGCTCCCAGAAATCAAGAGGGAGACAGTCGAAAAAGAAACTTGCCTGGGATTTTATTTCTACTTTGTATACAAGGCTTCAGCATGTTGGAACCTCACATGGGTTTGTGCAATATTTGTCTTTTAAGCATGACTAGCATTCTGAGAAAAAGGTTTAATGTGCAGTTGGAGCCTAAAAGAGCACTTGGAACTTAGGGGTCCAAGTCCATGGTGTACAGTCTTTCCTGGAGCCAGGACAGCTTTTTTCCTACATGTAGGTGAGCAGACTGAGGCTCGAGCAGAGCTGGCTGTTGGGGAGATGCATTTGGTGACAAAGTGACACTGTCCCTCCTGGAGCTGCCAGCCTGTGCTGGTGTAACCTGCTCTGAATGTGCCACTCTTTTCTACTTTCTGATCCATTTGAAGGGGTCACCGGCCATGCCAGGCATCCTTGTAGCTGTTGGGGTGCACGGCTTCCTTTGAATTGTCTGTCTCCAGCTTGCATTACCAGATTACTTTTCTTTCAGGGGCCTGCGTAAGAGAACAAGCCTCTGCCCAGTGCCAATTAGAAGTGCAAAGAAAAGCCTTTTTGTTTGGGTTTGCCTTTGATGTGTGTTGAGAGGAAGCATGCAAACCACACTGCTGGGCTAGCTGACCTCTCCGCGGTGAGTTCCAGTTGCATTACTTTGCAAATAGCTATAAAAAGTGAAGGGTTTTCAAAGCCGTAATTCCAAATTGTTCCCAGCACAAACCCCAAACAGCTGCACTTTGTGCTGAGAAATGCCTTGAAGGCTGAAGGAGGGAGCCTTCCCTCCGGGCCATGTGGATGTTTTACAGCTGTACATATGGCCTTGAGGTTAAAATGACTTCCTTGGAGATCCCATCCGTAGATGGGCTGGCCAGGCAGCTTCATGGTTATGAAGGATGACCTTGGCTTGTTGCCCCTAATGCTGCTGCGGGGGGAGGAATGTGGTGATGGGACATCTGCACATCCTCACCTTCCAGGGGCGCCTTTCAGCTCCCTCACCTCTCTTTGCACACACTCCTTGCATTCAGGGCCCTCCTAATCCGTAGGGACAGGTCTGTCCAGCTCAGAGGGAGCGCTGGGGACATCCCTGCCAGCCCGAGGTGCTGAGTGCTCCCATTAACTCTGTGGGGAAGCATAGGGCTCCTGGGCTGAGACTGTGCTGACACCAGGGCCTTTTTTCTGGTCATTCAAGGAGTGTTTGTTTGATGTACCCTGAACTTTCTCAAGCAGCTCTGGAAGCCCCAACTCAGACATCCGTTTTACAATTATCTGGCAGCTAATTTAATAAAAGCTCTGCAATTAACAGGCTGAGTATGTGTAGCTCGTGTTCTTCAGGGCCTCATCTGAAGGCTTTGTGGTTCTTAATGGGCAGAACTTTGCAGATGCTGCACTGATCCCCTAAGCTCTGCTTTAATATTGTTTAAAAGTAGTTACCCTCACCATGTTGTTTTCTCCTTTGCTATTTCTAAACGATGCAAATTCAGGAAGCTGCCTCTTGCACATGATTATAAATTGCTGGCTGGGGTGAGATACCTAACAGGCAGGGAAAATATAATAAAAAATTAAATGCATTTTCATATTGTGCACGTTCTGTTTACGTATTATTCACCAGGGACTCTGAATTTGCTTCACAATAATAACCATGAAGGGAAAAAGTTCTTTTCTCAGTAATGAACAGATAGATACAGCAGAAGGGTTTTGGCATGTAGTTCTTCCCTTAAAGAATTTTGCCTGAAAAGTGTATGAAGAAAATCTCAATACAATATTCAGATTTGACCCATTGCTGATTATGTTTGAAAAGCACAGGAGAGAGCAATATAATAGGAGGCAGAAGGAAAGTAGGGTGCCAAGTGTGTCCCTTAAAAAATTAAAATTTTCTGATTCGTTATTAAGAAGAACAGCAGGTTTTATTAGTGGCATATAAACAACACTGGAACATGGAAGTGACAATTAACAGCAGCCCACGGCTTGTAAAGACCATGATAGAAGGTTATAATTCATATGCCATCTGGATGTGGAAATTTTGTTGAGGGCTGCTCTCAACATGAGCTCATCACTGGGTGCAAAATATTCTCCTGCAGGAACATGTCTCAAAGAACAGCAAGAGAACTGAGGGGCAACAATTTTCAGGATAAGAGTCAATAAATTCTGTGAAGAAAGGAGATGACTTTATTTTCACCTTCAGCTTATTTATATTACTCTGAACTCAAAAGTTTCACTTAATCCTGAAGTCTGAGTGCTCTCTTGTTTCTTCCTGACTGGGACTGATGATCTGTTTAGGCTGTGCCACAGACAAAAGTCCTGCCACAGACTTTACCTACAGAACTCATTCTGAATACCTGGCAGGAAACTGAAAATGGGGGTAAAGCATAAAAATGAAATATTAAAGATAGCTTGATGGTATCTAGCAGCTCATCTGACACATAAGGAAAGATGGGAAAACTTGTTCTATTTAGGCTAACAAAATAGAAGGCAGGTGATGTGTCATACATAATACATAACAGAAGGTAAATGCTAGTGAGAAGTTATTATTTCAGTGATAACACTGGCACATGAAAACCTTCATGGTGACTAAAAGCCACTTTAGATTTTATGTGGGAGAGGCCATTAATTTTTAAAGCAGGGAAAGCCCAGAGCCTTGCAGAAATTTAGCCCCAGGAATTGTCTCAAGCAAATCAGTTTAATTTAGCATTTAACAGAGAGAAAACGCATATACAAATGGCAGCAGAAATTAAACTTTCAAGAGGGCTTCCAAGCAAAACTGAAATCACAGATGATGAGCTCAGTTTGTTAAACACAGCACGTTACTTATAGAAATGCTAAGGTAAGTCATGGACCCAAAGCAATCCGATGTGGATGTCAATTATCTGAGCATTCTGTAATTAAACCCAGACCTTTCTGATAGCTGTGACTGTCTCCACATTGTTTTGAAGTTTTTGACCTTGAATAATATTTGCTGAACTGGCTGTCTACGGCCACAATATCACACAACATATTTTGGAGTTGTGGAAAGATGAGCTCACCACGGGCACACACAACCCACAGTCCAGTCCACGGACAGTGACTGATGTGAGCCCAGACAAACAGTCTGATTTTCATACATCCTGAAGATGCTCTCTGCTTGCATGGACATTCAGGGATGCTTTTGACAAAGTAAGTCGTCAGTTTTCCTGCTCTCACCAGTCATCCTCACAGTGGCATTTCCCAAAGATGTGTTCTCAGTTGATGTTCACCCATTAGTCATTGTTGTTGATTCAGCCAGGCTTCCCAAAGCCTGGCCTATGTCTCCTATCAGTTTCATCCCTGTGCATCCTTTTCTTTGAATTATTGCTGATCCAATGCTGTATTAAAGTAATTCTGTGTGCCTAGAGTGTATTTCATACTAACAAATGCATGTGCTTATTTTGCTAACGACCCTCAGGAATAATCTTTAATTTTTAAGAAATACTGCATTAAAATTGTACTTCCCGCTGAAAACACTGGGACTGTCCCAACAGACCATTGAATTACATGAGATTTAGGTACTATAAGATCCTCCCCTTAGCATGGAAAAAATATAAAAGAAGCCCTAATTAGTTTCATCCCAGTTCAAAATGAGACTCGCTACCACACCGACTCCATAGTGTTGTTTTTAGAATAAAAAAACCTGTGAAAGTCAGAGCAGGGGACCTCAAAGTCAGTGAAGCCATTCTGGAAGATTTAATCATTGCATATATTTGGAACGATGATATTTTTAGTCTTATGAGTATTGTGAGAATCCCAACTGTAGTCATGTCTAAATGCAAACTTTACAGAAATACTCCTTACAAGCCTACAGTCATTAAGGAAATTGATTTAGGTTGGGAAAACATTATTCTGTTTGGGATTCTGTTTGTTTTTCTTTTTAAAAACAGGATCATATCAGAAATAAGTTTTATCCTTTAATTTGTCAAGAAAATGGAAAAAAATATTAAAAATACTATGCTGGTAAAAATACTGTTCTAATATTTTAATCCTCCTTTTTTTCCAGCTATATTCTGTTTTCTATGAAGCATAGTCTGCACAAAGAAATTCAGCTGCAGAAACCATTGTTTGAAGTGGGAAGCTGAGACTTGCTGACAAATTTCAAATAGCTAACTTGAAAAAGTGCTCCCTGGTATCTTCCCGTGGATGAAAAAGAACACGTCTCTTCTGACATGTGTTCTTGCTATCTGCTGATCTCAGCATTTAAGAATGTTTCGGAATAGGACAGGACTGTATTAAGGGAACTTGGATGAGTAAATCCTCTTGTGGCTCTTTAGGAAGTTATAATCTGCAAAAGGACTTCACTTGAAGGAATCTCTTCTACTTAGAAGGCAAAAAGGGAAAATTAGAACTCCCTATTGTACACAGCTTGCTATCTGATTTTTCCCCTCCTGTGCAGCCAGATTTTTCTGAGGGAAAAACCTTAATGATAGTTGCTTTTTTTCCATAGCAGAGGAAGGATTTTTTGAACAGATGCTGACTGATTCCGTTCTGTGCGATTGGACTGGCAGCTCTCGGAGTACTCGTTCAGGGCTGCCAAGTTATGAAATGTTTGAGGTACAAGCAGAGCGTGAATAAAGCTTTTATTGCTTTGAACAAGACATCTCGGCTCAAAATTCCCTTGCTTACATTTGTGTGGATATTAATGACCTGTTAGTTAAATGTGGATATTAAAATGTCAGATGGACTAAAACAGATCAAATCATATTTCTTCTTAGTTTTGCCCTTTTAAATGTTTTATGGTTACTATTGCTGGGCTTCCCTCCTCTTCTCATGGTTTGTGTTTACTGGCTGTTACATGGTCACCTTTTTAAATACAAATACAGCCACAAATCAGCAGCTGCTTTTATTGTCATTTATGTCAACAGAGTTGTTGTCTCTGCTTTCTGAGATGAGGGAATAATTTCTAAATGGGACAAGTGAAGAATTCCTTATAATCCTCTTTATATTTGAGATTATATCTCTGAAAAACAGCTGGTTTCCCAGGGTCTAAAATCTTTCAGATATGCTAGGAGAAGTTTCAATTAATCCTCTTAAAATCTGTCTCAAGTCTTTAAATACTTGTTGTTGTTTATTGTTTCAAACTATAAATTGTTGTTGTATTTTCCAGTTCTAGATTATGTTTTCCAATCTTTTTTTTTCTAAAGAAAGTTTTAGCATTTAATCTGATAATGATTACAAAATCAGTGATATGACCAGTTTTTAAATTTTCTTCTACTCTTTTTCTCTTCTCTCAGTGTGGTTTTGTAAGTGAAGACAAGTAGGGAAAGGCAAATATGGAAGAATTTTGTGTTTCAGAAAGGAAATTGATATGTTTAAATACATTGAAAGAGAAAATGGAGTTTCACTATTTTATATGAAACGACCGTATCATTTTCAACCAGACGTAGCTACTAATGCTTATTCCTGGTATTATTTAAGTAATTACACAGCACTTCAGGTATAATGACTAATGGCAGAAATTGCACAGTGAATTCCAAGGTTGCTCCCTTTCTGGTGCTGCAGCACAAGCCTGATCTGGACAAGATCCTAGGCAGTAATGCTGAGCAAGTTCAGTGTTACAACAGCATCTCATTTCGCTCCTCTTGTCACTATGGATTCCAAAGGCTGTAAAATTCTCCCTTATTTCTGATTCTTCTGCTAATATTGCTGTGTGATCCTCTAATGGTTCAAGAGTTGTGTCAGCACCCTGTGAGCCAACATCTGGAAAGCATTAATGCTTCATGGAGCACAGGATGGCACAGACACCACTGATGCTTCTGGAAAGAGCAAAACTTTTTGTTGTGCCCTGGTAGGGTGGGTGATGGCCAGGGGAAGGCTGGCAATCTCTCAGGATCCTTCAGACAGACTCCTGGCATGTATGCAATGGCTGAACCTATAGTATGACCAGGAGCCCAAATGTTCCATGTGAAAAGGATGTGGAATATTGCTCTCCTGGTTTTTGTTAGTTACAATCTTAGTGACAGCCCAGTCTGTAAGAAGTGACAGCTACATCTGTGTGGATAAATTACCCATCTGAAACAGATCTGAAACCAAATATTTTGAACTTAATTGCATGTCTTGCATCACATTTGATTTATCCACGTGCACAATGGCTCTGTGGCTCACAGCAGCAATCACAGGTAGGATATCTTGTTACATGGGACATGAATGATACAAGAGTATTTTTCCATGCTGACGTGGTTCATCTGCTCAAACTTAAAGAGCTCATTTAGTGAGGCATCCTTATTTTTCATCTTTCCTTTATTCTTTTCCACTGGTAGCGTAATTCATCATTCAGCTCCAGTTCAAACACGAATATTATGAATGTGCATCTTGCAGGATAGTTTATGCAAGACCTGTTGTGTCTGATTATTACATGTTTTCCACAGAATCTAAAAAAGCTCGCTAAAAGTCAGGAAGAGCTGTAGTTTTTCATTACTACTTTTTTTCTGGACACTTCCTTTGTTTATTAATATCATAACCGGCAACCCTTACCAAGCTCCCTTGATTCTCCTGGTTCTGCTAAGAGCTGGGACTCTTCAGGATGAGGAAAAGTGCAGAAGACACAAGTAGAACTGATGTTGTTTTTTTTTTTTTTTTTTTTCCCCAAGAATGCCTGCAGCTATGATTTTCCACACAGTGAAGTTTTTTTGCCCCGAAGGAATGAAGAGTAGGCAGACGCTCAGAGAACGAGCGATATGGATCTAGGAAGATATTAAGGCCTGCAGCTTATGACAAACTAAAATCTTTTCCAAACAGAATTACAATTAGCTGTGTTCTGATGGGATTTCTGAGGACTCAAAGAATTCCTGGTGGTTCAGAAAGAGAATTTTAGCTTCTCCTAATATGCCTCGTTTTCTGACAGCCATGCAGAGGCAATGGAAAACATTTGTCAAAACAGATGGCAGGTTTAGCCCCCTGCCACCAAATACAAATGGGAAGTTCAAGGTCCAGTTAATGGCTGCTGAGCCAAGAAGTATTTGGAAACTTAGTTAATATTGAATAGACCCCAAAGAATACACTGTTACCATTCCAGGACGCCGTGGCTATGGCCAAACGCGGAATGCTGTGAACAGTCGTTTTCACAGCCTATGCTTCCAGCTAGAACGAAGAACTGCTGAGGTGCACAAAAACTGAGATGTAGCAGCTAACATGGCTTTCAAGATTTTTGAGAAGACATGTTTGACAGCTGCTTCAGCCCAGCAGAACATTTTTTTGCCCAGTGCTTCCTGATATTTTTACTTCCACTCTGTTTATTTTCCTACACTAAAATAAATATTATCTGAAAAGCAATCATGTGCATGAAATATACAAGGAGACAAAATGTGAAAATCTCTGTTTTTTCTATTAAATCATGCTGGCATGTTACACTGAAGTAAGTTTCACAGAATCTCGGTAAATTGTGGAAACTATGATCTGTGGAGCTGAAAGGTTTTCATTTCTGCTGGCATAACTACCGAACGCAAAACAACGTCACAGAGATGTTTTACATGCATCCAGTGAAACAAATACTGGGGTAACTTGTGCTGGCTAATAATGAAAAAGGTTCTTGCTACAATTGAAACAGTTTACTTTTAAATGAGCAGAGGTTACTTGCCTGAGTTTGGAATAAGAACATAGAGAAAGCTCCTACAAAATGTTTGTAATATTGATCAGTGCTTTATACAGACCCTAATCAAGATCCCAATAATTTAATCATATAATAGATTAGAAAGGTGTATTTTTCCTATGGAATGGGTACTCACAGCAGGGCAGTAAGTGCAAGGTTAAACTGCACCATGCCTGTCTCTACTTTTGCATCCCTTGTCCATACATCAGGAATTAAGCATGGAAGACAGAAGTGTAGCACACAACTGACCTCTCAGTCTTGCACACGAGTCCCTGTCACCAGGTTCAGAATGTTCCTTCCCAGCTGAGTCGTGCTGAGCTCCCTTCTTCTTTCTTCACACTGAGGGGAACGTACAGCAGCAACTTAAAATCAAGAGCAAGGGCTAAAAGAAAACTTTTGTGGGTGATAATTGTCAGACTACCCGTATCTTTTTCCGTAGTTTCACAGGAATGAACTAATCTTTCCGAAGGATTATTTAAGGTTACCTGACCATTTTACCTTTTTTACCTTCTATAATTTCATCAGCCTACGAGATGGATGTCATGAGTAAAAGCCAAGCTGCTGTATCTTAAGGTAAGCTGTTGAACACTTATTGTTACTACTTTTTTTGTTTATCTGGAGCTGTAATGAAGCACTGATGTGCATTACACCCCGAGTAACATGCAAGTGAGTATGGAACAATGGCAGCTCCTTAATTTTTATACCAGTGGTTTCAGACTGGAGCTAGAGACCAAGTTAAGTAATTAAAATCCAGCTAATGCTATAAAGATGTGCAATTCTTCCTCTTCATCGCCTCTTGTGATCTTTATGCAACAAATTTAGCCAATATGTCAGCATTGCTTCCCACAAAGCAGAACAGGGAGAACCAGTAAGAAAGCGGTTAAGCATTCCCTTAGGATTTAGGCACTGATGATCAGTGCAGCAGCAGCAGGCAGATGTTAACACACCTCAGTTTGGCAGGATGATTCAATTTTTAAAAGGCTGTGTGTTCCAAACAACTGTGGCAGATGTACAGTGAAGCCCACAGAGCTGTGGAAGCTGATCACTAATACTGAGGGTCTTGGATCTTCCTGACAGATAACAGCTTGCTGTAGCGGCTGTCTCCGGAGGGTTGCTTGTTTGGAAGCAACACATTCCAGTGCGTCTTTTCTTGACAATACCTGGGGTTAATTTAATCTGCTGTTGTCTAAGGATCCCTGTGGACAAGGGTCTGTCTTGAAGGAAATGGCTGCAGAGAACCATACTGAGTGACAAGGAATTGTGGTTGCCAAATTTGTTTACATAGATGGGTTTTTTAGCTGAGACTTTCACTATGTGGTTTGACACCAAAAAAAAGCTATTCCTGGACTGAGACACTGGGAAACAGTATAAGAGAATAAAAATAGATGTACAGGACTAGAAAACAACTCTTTTAACTATATCCATCATTTAAAATAGAAAAAAAACCCTCATCCCATTAAATGAATTTCATTTTCCAAGTCTGACTAAAGAACAAGGCATTTCTTGTTGGATTTGTGAATGTGCTCAGTACTGTGCACAAAGAACAAAAAACAAACAAAAGAACAAAAAAAAAATGCTCTTTTCACTTAATATTTGTATAAACCTAGGTTCTGCCACTTTAATCTACCAGTGATAATAATGCAACATTTTATTTCCTGATTTGTTGTGACTATTAAACCTATGAGCTTAGATAATTTTGTTAAAACACAATTAAAGTTTAACAATTTGCCTAGTTATCCTCCCAGTCAAATTTGTCCTCATTTAAAAGGGCTCTTTTCTAATTTTGACTTATTAAATTCTGTGAGAAAGATCAAAGGTGCCCTCCTGTTCCTTATTAGAGAGGATCAATGGATCAGATAATTCAAGGTTTGATAAAATATCTCAGGGAATTCAGCTGTATGCAGTAATTATTATGTTAATAGGCCATTTTACAGAAAGAGTTAAATGCCCAATCCTTTTGTAAACAGCATCAATACATGCTAAACAAGTACTTCTTTCCTGTGGAACATGGCTCTGTTTTTGTTTCAAATTTCAAAACGTACCCTGTCCTTTTCAGTTGCTAAGCTGTGTGATTTACTAACTGTTCTCGATGGATTGTATTGGCATCCCATCAGGACTGCGTTCTAGCCTTCCTCCCTAAAATACAGGCAGTTCTAAGAAAGCAGCACTATTCTTGTGAAAACAGCATTTATGTATTTCTCTTGCATGTTTATCCTCAGCATCATCTTACTGGGAACATGTTTAACCTGCCAAAAGCTCTTCTGAACTCTGACTGCAAACCATTCCAAAGTCCAAATTTCTCATGCAAACGCTGCATGACCTCAGGTAGGCAGAGAACTCCAGGTTCTCTGAGCACATTATCTGCAACCAACTTTACAGTTTTCCGAGCCTTTTGGCTGCTGCATATTCAAAGCACTGTTTACTCATTGCCCTTGTCATCTAGTCAGACTGCATAGCTTTGATCCAGGCAGTTTGCTTTCGGTCTTACCTCGGGATTCACAACCCCATCGTGCTGAGAAGTCTGACCCAGGCGCCTTATCCTGAAAGCCTGGGGCTTTTTTTTTGTTTGATTAACTCCCATGGTTTGCAAGCGATCCAGCTTTTGTTCAGTCGCTGTTCTGAAGGCTGGTGCATGGCTCTGCACGGCTTGGGCTTTCTTTAGTCAACATATGGACTATAATATATTGTTTGTTTTCAGTCTGATGTCATGGGAAAAAGTGTTGCTTCAGTCAGTATGGAAACTTGCCCAGATACGTTCGAGTTGTTTCTTCCTTGACTGTAGTACCTGCTTGAAACTTTTCACTTGCCTTCTAATGGTTATTCCTGCTCATCCACAGGCTGTTTCCAGTCCAAATATAGTGCTACTTGATTGAAAAAAATCCAAGAAGCAGTTCTCTTTTTGGCACATGTTTAACAATCCCAGCTAAGTCCCTTCTGAAATGCCATGGTCCGGTTTGTCATAGAAGGTCACAGGCTTGCCGAGGCTGTCCCTCCGGACGTCTCAGCGACTTCTGTGTCTGCACAGCTACAAAAACTCGGCTGAAATCTGGAATGTTTTTCAAACCCTTTCTTCCCCTCCCTCCAAAGTGGCTGTGAGGAAGCAGTGACCGAGGGTGTCCTTGTGAAACTCCTATTGACCCTCAATATGGAATGTGCAGCCAGTTCAGGGCTGCATCGGGGTCCTGTGTTTGGGGTTTGTTTTTTGTACTGAGGAAGGCTTTCAGATGATGTTTGGGAATGACTCTAAAATAACAACTAAAGTGATTTTATTTGCTTGTCTGCATAACTAAAGGATATTAGTCAGGGCAAACTAATGTAACTCCAGTGATATTAATAGAGCTGAGTTAGAACAACTGGAGAATAAGCTCTTAAATTCTAGGGAAATGATTATTGTGCAGGCTGAGTTTCAAAGGCTCTAATGCTGTCTAATAATGTTAGGAGTCTCTAATACCCAACTAATTCCTAATTAGCTTTTCCTTCACTGTCAGCTCCTCTGTTATGTCTTTTTTGTTGATGTCAGAGTTTTGCTGTAAGAAAACAAGAACTCTGTTCAAGAAAAACCTGCCCTGAGCTGTGCCTACAGACGTGTAATACCTGCCCAGGACAAGAGGCTGAGCAGGCTCAGGGCTTGCACACTCCCGTTGAAACACTCTGAAAAATCAAAATGTGTTTCTGCTTTGTAAATACCAACTGAGATTTTTCTGTAACTTCTAACATAGCTGATTAGGAATGGATTTTCCTGGGGACAAAGATACCATTCTAACTTGGGGGTTGTCTCACTGCCAGATTTCAGATTTCAAGCTCCTCTTATAAATCACTATGGCTCTTCGAATGTTGGTGAAACCACCCCTCACTAAGTTTGTTCCAAAAATGGCTGAACTATTTTCTACCAAACTTTAAAAAAAATAAATTATTAAGTCAAAGAAGAAGAAATTTCAACCTGGATACTTGAGGTTTGGCTTTATAACTTTTCACACGTTACGGAGTTAGGGCTTTCTCCATGCCATCTGACAAACCACTCTAATTTTTGTCTGCAATTAGAAACTTTATACAATGATATGAGGAACCACGTGTATGAAGATCTTTGGCTGGTTTTATCTGGATTTGGAGGATCTTCTGAATACTATCAAAACAGTGCAAAGGGTCAGAGATCCCAGCTTTTCTCAGGCTGTACTCATCAGAGAGGGCAAGCGTGTAACTCCACCAAAATAAAGAAATGCTTGAATTATTAAAATAATGCATATTCTGTTATCTAAGGCACTTTGGATTTGTGCTGTGAGGGGAGCTAGGTTATAAAACAAATAGACCTTGTAGAGGTCAGTCTGCCCTGGACACCCTTAAACTGCAATGCAGAAGATGGCAAAATGAATCCACCTGCAAATGGACTCGAAATAAACAACTACTTGAATGCAATTTTCCTTTTATCTAGAAGGTAGAACAGTGCTTTTTGTTACCTTGCCCAACCTATTGAATTCCCAGGCTGTCAACACAGTTCCAGTTCTTCCCCTTGCACAATACAATGAGAAACCAGGAGCCAGGCAGAGAATGTACAGACCATTGTGACACCTTTGCAGCACTTTAATGGCTTTAACTCAGGGAAAAGTACCTGGCCCTTGGAAAAGCCTCTTGGCAGTGACAAATGTGCACGTATTCTCACACTTTATGTCCTGAGATTTCTACTTAGTTACTGTTCTCTATGAAAACAATGCTTTTAAAATAGTGGGCAAAAGCTGCCAGAACACATGACTCTGGCTGTCCTTAGAGTGCCAAACGCCTCCTCCAAAATGACAATCAGAAAGGTCTGTGGCCTTTCTTCCTTCCTTCCTTCTTTCCTTCCTTCTTTCCTTCCTGCCTGCCTGCCTGCCCTCCCTTTCTTGGAACGAGGTGCCTTTACTCTCCCAAATCATCCTCTGCCATTATTTCTCACAGGATCCTTGTGTCCCATTCCCTGCCCCTGTTCTTTTTTAAATCCCTCTCTGTCGTGCTGTCCATCCCAGACTTTGGTTGGTTTTGTTGTTTTGTTGGTTTGGGGTTTTGCTTGTTTGTTTGTTTGTTTTTTATATCCTGCATCCGTTCTTCCTTTTCTTCCTGTGTCCTCTCTGCTGCCACTCCCTCTTTCCGCCCCTGTGCCAGCGGGGCTGGGGAGGGACTGAAACCTTTCTGGGGGTTTCCCCCCTTTCTTGTTAGCAGCAGAGCCCCTTTTTGGGGGTTGCACACTTGGAAAGGGCTGGAATGAAGCGCTGCTGTGCAGGGTAGTTTGACTCATCCCGTGCCTTCTTTGGGGTGAGGACAAAAGGCTGAGGGCGTGGAGACTCCGGGGCTCTGATGTCATTTAGGCTCCATTTGGTGTTCCCTAGGGGAGGGAGCCACGCTGTGGTGGGGGAGCAGATGAGTGGGGAATGAGGAGGGGTCGTGCTGGGTGCCCTCTCCCAGAGAGGGACCCAAAGCTGCCAGAAAATTCATAGGGAGGGGTGGGTGTGGAATACTTAAACCTGTCAAGTTTTTTGTATTTGTAGGTATTGGCAAAGAATAGGAATTTATCTCTAAAATAATTTGGAAAGAAACCCTCTCTCTGTCCATTCCAATGTATACAGGAATGTAGGAAACTCTGACTAGAGATGGGTAATAGTTTTGAAAATAATGCCATTTTTTAATCGTTTTTATCTAAGAATGAACCAATCACATGCCTGAAACCATAAGAACAGATGCTGGGGCCAAAGGGAATAAAAAAAGGCTCTCTGGCAACTTCTGCCTCTGATCTTTGCCTGCCCCCAAAGCGTGTTGCAGCCCAGGAAGAGACATGTGTCATCCAGACTGCCAAAATGAAGACCTGTAAAATCCTAGCTCTGCCTTGTGTTTAATGTGTTTGTACTTCATAGTTACCTTGTCACAAAATCAAGGAAAGAGTAAGTGTGACTAATTCCCACTCTTACTGTGTGAAGGCTTTAAGGCTGGTGTATTCATGTTCTCTTTTCCCACTCCAAGCTTGGCTTTTCCCCTCCATTTTTGATGTCTGCTGTTTTGCGTGTCCCAAGGAGGGCTGGGTTCCTCAGCAGGGGTCTTAGGAGTTTGGTGCTAATTCTGCTTTTTCTGAAGGTCTATGAAAATGTGCTACCAAAATGGCTGTTTTATCCACTGAAAAGCTTTCCCCCAATGACCATCAATGCATGGGTGTGTTTCAATCATGGAGCCTGGTGTACTAAGAATTTTATTTTTCAAGCCAACACCTGTAGTAGATTTCTGTTTGGTTTGTGTCTGTGAGAAGTGGGATTTGTGCTGGAGAGGTGCTGTTGGGAAGAAAGGATGGAGTAAATCTGCTCCAGGGATGTGCAGTGAAGGACTGGGTTGCAAAGAAGAGGAGGATTTACAAACTGTCTCCATGTTTCCCTGGGATTCTGGGCATTTGGATTTAGCCTGGGTTTGTCAGTTAAATCAGAAACAAGCCAACCCAACTCCTGAACTCTCCATTGGATGTTTGAAACACTTCCACAGAAGTGTTAGTAACGATTCCAATGGAAAAATTGTAAATGACGGCTAAAATGCTTGCTGGGGAATTTTCTTAGGAGCTATGAACCTCACACCTACAGAATTTTGGAGCTGGAATCCCAATTCCAGCCTTGGGCAGCTGCAGGAGAAGAGGGGTCCTTATCCATAGCCAGTGTGTCAGGTGCAGACAATGAGCAGTCCAGGGAAGGAGCAGCAGGTCCCCTGTGCCCTGCCCTGGCACTGGGGGTGCCAGCAGCCCCAGGTGAGAGCTGTGAGGATGATGAGGGCTCAGGGCAGTGCCAGCTGTTAGCAGGGATGGAGAGGAGGGAGCAGCTCCTGCCAGGGCTGCTTTACGAGGATTTTCCTCAGCCCTCTTTGATGTGGAGCTGCTGGAGGAGGGGTTTATCCTGGGCTCCCTGGGGTGCCTCGTGGAATGATGGTGAGAGCATCTCACAGGATCTGGGGAGCACCTGGATGTGCTTGGATGTTGAATGAGTAAAAAAGGGATTCTTTATTTGTTTGTGTTAGATGATAATAGAAATAATTTGGGGGAGGATGATAGAGGATATCATATTATAATATTGTTTTAGGACATTTTAGGAATTTATGGTACAACTACCCACTGCTGTCACAAGGTTAAAAGCAACCAACATGGCACCTCCTTAATTTTTAGCAGTAAAACTTGATCTTAACTAAACTTTAAACTTAATTTTTCTGCTGTTAATAAGTTGATAAAGGAGTTTATCAGCTTTTGCTGCCTATCACTAATACTCAAGGTCATTAAAAACTTGCTCTACTGTTTATAAATAAGATTTTAGACCTCCCTCATTCTCCCCAGACTAGAAACAAGTGAATTGATTTTTGATCTTCTTTCTTTGGGTTGCTGGAGCTTTTTAAGCTGTGTGGAGGAGGTGTCTGTGGACATGGCACCCAGGGAATGGTGCTGGGAAGGGCAGGATGGGAAGGAACTGCTCAGAAATCCAGAAGCAGCAGTGGACTGGGAGCTGGTGATCCTGCCTCAGTCACACCCTCCTGGACAGTCTGTATAATGAGAATATTCCTATTTTCCTTCCTGACCAGGGAGCTGGAGNTTCCTGAACAGGGAGCTGGAGGAGAAGAGAAGTCTTTGCATTGATGGAAAGGGGAACACCAGGGAACAACAGCTGCTCGTGTCCTCAGAGAGCAGTGGGAAGAGCCCGAGAGAAATCCTGGCTGGCTGAGAGATCCTTGTGTCCCTCTGGAATAAATCCCTGCCTCTCCTCAGCCCTGCCGGCTTGTAGTATGGTTGGGACGCGTTTTCCCACCGCTTTGGTTCTCAATCACTGGAAATCCATGGATTTCTGGGTGACTTCTATAGGTTGTGCCATTGTGTAGGAGCTGCACGGTGAGGTGAGTGTTCTGAGGGAGGGCCTGGCGAAGCTGCCAGCGGCAAGGAGCATCCGGGGGGCTTCTCCCACCCCAGTTTCTCCTGGAGTGTGGGATGCCGGATGTTTAACCTGGGGTTGGGTGTTCTCCTGTGGGCTCAGCTCTCACAGCTGCCCCTGAGCCTGGGCCTTGCTGTGTCCCAGCGCTAAATCCGGCAGCTGGGTGTGCTTTTCCAGCCCTTTAACCCCACGGGCGATCCCAGACTCCCAGAGCTCCCCAGGGCACAGCCTTGACTCTTTCCCTGCGAGTTGCGCTTCAGTCTGCCTGAACCAAGGACATCCTGCCAAAGTTTGAAACTTTATTCCTGGTTTTTTTTTTCCTCTTCCAGGTAGTTGGCAAAAAAGGAGAGAGACACTAGGAAGCGAAGCCACTGGAAGGCCTTATCCCAATCCAAGGTTCCCACTTTTCTCTCTGACTCCTGCATAATTGCCTGACCATAAGCAGAGGCTGTCCATTTGTTTTCCTGCCTTTTCCAATAAATTCTTGCTTTCAGCTGGAGTGTGTTCCTGGTGTCATCCTCCTCTTCCATGTAAATAAAATTCCTGACTTTTGCCAAGTTGAATTTTGTTATTCCAGCAATTGTGGCTCTTTTGTTCCACTGAAACTTCCCAACTCTGCAGAGAGTTTCAGATGTCACATACAAGTAAGATTGGAGTTTCTTTGCATCCTTACTCCCACAAAATGCAGATAATTCTTGGACAGGCATAACTTGACATGTTTAATTTCCACTTGCCTTTAAAATCAGAGCAGGGGAAGCAGATTTTAAGTCATCATTCCATGAACTTCCACCAAATTCCTGACTGTTGCAAAAGTTCTCAATGTTAGAAATGCCTGAGCTTGCCTTGTTATTCCTTCCTTTGGTTTGATGTTTTTCCTCTCTCTGATTTTAGTAAGGGAATATTTATTGCAGGTGCCAATTTTCCATCCCCAGTGGACTCTTGGTCCATCTTAGGGCAGGTTTCCAAGGAAACATACCAGATTAATGTTGGTCAGTCAGGAACTGTTTAGCAGCCTGTGCACAGAATTCTGTGCCTTCCCAGGAACACTTGCTCAGTGTTTAATTGCCATCATTCATCTCTTTGTAAAGTTAAGTGTACTGCATTTTTAATTACAGAAATCCCATTAAAACATAAATCCTGGCCTATTGCTATTCCTTGGGCACGATGGGGTGGTTCTTTCCTGCCTTGACACATTTGGATATTCATCCCAGGTGGGATTCCTGGTAAGACAGAATTTGTTTCCGAGCAAAACTGGGAGTTATCTAGAAAACCTGATTTTCTGGGAAGCTCTGGATTTGTTTTCCTTACCCCTGCATAATCCAGCATACTCCCAGAGCTGTGTTAGGCAGTGACATGAGGGGAGAGCTGCATTTACTTGATTTTGTCTTTTATGTTATTTATTGGGGGGGTTTTATTCCTTTTTTTATTTTTGTATTTTTATGCTATATTTTATTGGGGGTTTTTTAATATTTTCTTTTGTATTTTAAAAATGTTTTTTATATTTTATTTCTTCTAA
>WEIU01011301.1:164475-175480 GCA_013389925.1 Aegithalos caudatus | reverse complement strand
GTCACTTATCCTGTAAATCAAGGCCCATGATTGAGAGGTATCCACTGTAAATCATTTATAGGAGTGACAGCAATATAATAATAATAATATCAACCAGTTTTCATGAACTGTTATTCCTGGCTAGCACCGCTACAACCATCTGGCTGATATTCATTCTTCTCCACCTCATTCTTGCCCCTTTATTGTTCTCCTCCACCTTTTAAACTCTGGCCAACAACTTCACTAATACATCAACAAATTTACTGGCAAGGTCTGCAACAGCTGAGCCCATCCCAGTTGATCTGTGCCAGTCAGCCAGCTGGTGAGCTGGAAATTATCTAAGAACTGGCTACAGTGCCATTTTACAGTCCAAAAAGAGACTGCAGTATTTGCCTTAAAGAGATGTTTTTCCTTTGCTATGACATTGTTTTCTGATTATGGTTATTCTCATAAAAAGTTAATATGGAGGACAGCAAAGAGAAACAAAAGCAAATGCAGTAACCATTGAGTGCAACTTGGGCAACTGCACTTGGAGAGTAGGAAAATTGGTGAAGAATTTTAGAAAATACAAAACTGAGAATGAATGTGGGAAGTTAAACATTACACTCATTTTCATAGTTTTATGTAATGGCATTATTCAATTTAAATTAACTGCATAAGCAAATAAGTCAAGTCTTGGTGCTATTGCGTATTTCACGTTTTACTATGCATACATTCTTTTCTTTAGCTATCTCCCATACTTGCTTAAGACCTCTGCTTTCTTACTGTTCTGTTACATTATTCTAGTACACATTTAGGAAAACATGAAGTTATGAGGAAATCTTGTTTAATTCAGCTGTTCTTTGCCAATCCTGGAGGTATTTGTCTATCCTCAGGTCTGTTGGCATAAAGTTCTAGTAACATAAAAATTATGGTTTTAGCATTTTAGTTACCCCACTACTTCAATTCATATTGTTCCAGTACAGTGAGTGATGCCTGCATTAAAAAATTATGAAGTCATTTGAACCTGGTCTCTCCCAGCAAGGTTGCCCAGATATTAGGTTAAGGTCATCAGTCTCTCTTCCACTTTAATAAATGTTTAATTTTAATCTATATAGTGTGGAATAGCTCTAACAGTGCTGCATTCCTTGATGATTATTCAGGAGAAATTTGAAATGAAGCTTTTAAGTCCAATGAGTGTTTAATGCTACAGTAGGTAGATTAATATGATATTGAAGGAAAGCCTTTATAAAGGATGAGGAAGAAAAAAGTTATGCCTGACCCATACTACTAACATTAATTTTTAACTGCACAGCTTTATTTAACATACTCCAGCAAGTCCTTGATTTCATCATCAGCCTCTTTAATGAAGTTTTATCTTTACAAAGAGAACACACTGACAAAACAAGGTTTAGAATGAGGCGGGTTATGCCCCCTTGCTAAGAAATAAAATAAAAATGGTTAAAAAAACCCCACAGAACAAACCATCAAGAAAACTTCTGTGATTTAAAGTCAACAAGATCACCACTGTGTATTATGAAGTTCCAAAGGACTCTGACAGTTCTATAAAACATCCCAAATCTCCTTAGTTCTCAAAGTCTAGTTACACGCTGATGAGGCATATTAAAGTGTTTTAAGTATTGGTGAATTTCATAGAGGATAGGTACTTCCAACCAAGCTGATGTGCATTCTACAGGTAGTATGCCAAATATGTTCAAATTTAACAAGGGAAGTGTGTCCTGTATAAAATGTGATGAAAGTCATGCAGCAATGCAATTGCCACAGAGATCATGGCGATAGTCTGTTCCGTCTGCAAATCATCAAGTCTCTGTGGGAACTCTGAGTGTGTTCCTCAGGCATAGGCTGAGCCCTCTGCCTCAGGACTACTGGTGTGTAACTTGTTTGCTCAGTGCATAATTGCCTTTACAAGCTACTTACAAATTTGGTACAGTAATGAATTTTCCTCAATAGATTAGTGAAGTCATTTGTATCTACCACAGTCCCAGTATGATAATCACTAAATTGACTTTCACCTTGGTATTGCACTTAGTGTTTAAACAACAACTAAATTTTCTAAGCTCCAGAGAAAAGAAAATCTACACTTCTGACAATCAGCCTCTTACTGTGGTCCCTAAAAGCCCATGGAATTCTATATTAAAAAAAAAAAAAAAAAAAACCAACAAAAAACCTGTTTTCATTTCATCTGTAGCCAACATATGAAAAAGAGGAAACTATAGCATTTCTTAACATCAGGGATATTATAAAATATTGCATCTGCAGCCCAAGTGCAAGCACTTTGTCCTGGGATTTCTGCCAAACCAGGAGGCTGTTCGGTTGTAATTAACATTTCTCATCCCAATATCATTGTTGATGAGTCCCCACACAATTTCAAGTACAGCTGCCTGCTACAGTAGTTCATTATGAGCACAGGACTTCTGGTGACTTTTCCCTTCTGCTGTACTTATCATGGGTACTTTTCACTTCAAAAGAATCACAGTTTCCTTCTTGCCAGACTTTGTGAGGTAGGCATATCATGTCTTACTTCAAGATCTGCATATTGATTTTGGCTTCATCTGTTTGAACCTTTTTGCCTTTAGGAAGTCTTTCATCTTTTGTTTGGATCTGCTGGACTTCATGTCTTACTGGAGTGGTGCTATCTTGAGCTAGATGTCCTTCACCCCTTGTTAAATTATTTGTCCATTCACTTTGGAGCTCAGATTAGCCAGATCAGATCCTGATGTATTTCAGCCTGGGTCTTCTGAAGTTCCTTGGCATTGCTTCTCTGTAGTCTCTTGGAAGCTTTGCTAGAACTACATGGAAGGCTAAGCAATTACAAATGATCTAGTGATGTGAGCAACTGTTCTTGAGGATACATTATATAAATGGTCAGCAGGAGACACAGAGGTAACCAGCTAGAATGAGAAAATTGCTTGCAAAAAGAGACACTTGTAATTTTCCCCTAAAACTTCTAATAGAGAAATCAAAAGCACCTATTTTTAAATTAAATGAGTAGTTTTTACTATGTTTTGTGTATGTTCTTCAACTTCTTTCTTCTGCTAGAGTTATTACTTGCCAATTTATCTAGCCAGGGACCATAGTTTGTGCTTTAGCAACAGCCCTGTTTCAAACAGCTTGTGATCCAAGCACAGATGAGAGAAAAAAAAAACCATATAAAGGGTGTTTAGGGAATCAGGGAGACAAATCTGGGGAAGTTTTGCCAAGTTCCCTTCTAACAGCATAGCAGTCTACACATGGGATGGTTTTTTCTTGTATTATAGAAAAAAGAGAACAATGAAATTTAGAATTTCAGCAAATTTGACTGATTATCAGGGATAGATGACTTGTAGTGAAGGAGAAAGAAGCAGCAATGTATGCGGAGCTAGGTCATGTGTGCTCTTTAAAGCAGAGACAAATTATTCAATTTTTTGCTGCAGAATAAACCAGGAAGCCATGAAGGCAGGAAAATGAAGGGGTGACCTTACTAGTGACCTAGAAAAATGATCTTTGCATCACTATTCCGAATGGAATGGAAAAAGATCTGTTATGGTCAAAGAAGGTTCCTATATTTCTGTCCCGCTGCAACATTCTCCTTCTTTATTAGGAAATGGTACACCCAACAATAACAAAAAAAATATGGAATTGGCAATAAATGAATAGCACTACAAGCTGCAAAGTGACACTTTGACAAACATTGTTCCAGAGAACAATCCTGAGAAAGAGATAAGCGATCATTTCTTAAATGCATTGGGGGAAGGGAACACTGACGTTAAGGAAAGGGACAAAAGCTAATAAGGAAACTTCCTGACTCTAGATGACAGAAATCCAGAATCCATTCTCATATGGCTTAAACGGATGTGCTCTAATTTAACATGGATTTAATTAACAATAAAATGTAGTCCAGTTAGGCCACATGGGTTTAAACAAGACCAGGGCTTTAAGTGTAGCTATCTGAATTATTACCTTAAACTGTAATAGATTCCAGGATCAATAATATTTGGGAAAAGCAACCTTAAAGTGCAATAGTATGTATTAAATATTTATTTCTCCTCAAGCAGTATGTATCTCTCTAAAAACCTCCAAACATAAAGGAAGAAAAATGGGTATGTCACTGATCTGACACCAAAGAGAACTTGATAACTGATTATATTATACTACTATTAACTTCTCATGTTTAGAATTGTTAGTGATGGGAGGCTTATCAGTCCTAGGGTGTCTTTGGAACTTTTTAGTAGCCAAATGATGAGACTAGCACTTAATAAGGATTTCACACAAAACAATTAAATATCATGATTTAAAAAAACCTCAGTGTCCCTGAATTCTGGATATTTTTTGTAAAACAGTATTTCCAAGATTTTCTGATTCAAAGACAAAAGAGAAAGGGGGGGAAAAAGCACCCAATGTACATCCAAAGAATAGCAATTAGAATAACCTCAAAAATAGATATTGTGGATATTCCATGGTGCTGGAGCAGATCTACAGAGCAAAATGTCTTCTGAAAGTCTCAGAACAATGTCTTGGAGGCAGGGTTTATATGCCACTTGGAAAATCTTTCCCCAGGAACATACATGCTTTGAACATCATTAGTGAAAATTAAGGACTTATAAAATTAATGTGATCTCAGTTCTGCAATACAGTCCATATGCAGAGCCCTGATGTCATCAGTGACTTGGAGAACCATGCCCAGAACTCCACAGGTCTCCTGGCAAATTTTTATACTAACACAAAAGTTATTTCAAGAATGAGTGATGCCACTCAACAGTCAAGGGACTAAGCAGATTTTTTTTTTTTTTTGTCTCTATCATTTTGATTGAAATAACTCAGCTCTGCTGAAAGCAATGAAAATGAATCAGACATATTTATGAGGTAAGGATTCTACAGTGTCTGGAGTCATTATGATTTTTCATTTTTCTTGTTTGATTCAAAGTACCTGTCATTCTCCCTTGAAGTTCTGGCTGCTTCATGAAGCACCCACTAGTCTGAGAGAAAAGGTTCTTTTCATGAAGAGCAATAAAAAATTGTCATTTTATATGTGGGGTGACTGTTTTTGATAGGATAAATTCTTGTTTAGAGCTCTGAATTCTTTGAAACATTATCAAGTTTTTTGTTGGGAAAAAAAAAATTAAAGTGTTAAGTCTTAGTTTTAAGAGCATGTTTGCATTAAAAACAAATTTTAAAACAGGTTAAAGCCTGAACTAATTCCCAACATCTGAATGAGAAGATGTAATACTCTGAGGCAGCTTCCTCTGAGGTCAGAAATTTTTTTTCAAATCTTCCACAGATTCTCACACTGAAAGAAAAAATCTTAGGCTTGTTCTGTGCTTCATCCTTTCCTATGGACATAAATGAAGGTGACATAATGTGCTGTGTTGCTTGAGTTTGCAAATATATACTTTCTCCTAAGGTGAAAATATACAGAAACCTCGTGATGAATATTTTGTGCCACTATCCTCTCAAGTAAGAAGAAACTCTTTTCCAAGAAATACTTGTGAGGGACAGCATATCAGGGACACTCTCTATGTCAGCAAGGACTGAATCAGGATTAATTCCCTCCTTTGTTAGCTTTCTCAAGGTATTCCAGAAGATGGCATATCCTCAAAGTTCCCTTGAACACATCCCTCAAGCTTCCCATCATAGGTGAGGATATTCCACACGTTCTCGATTTCATAGAATTTAAATATTGTTCTAATGAGTGAAAATACAGCCTTTATACTACTGTAGCCCCCTACATTATTTGAACTGAAAAATATAATAAAACAAAGTATTTAGGAGCTGACTTCAGAGCCACATCACATGGGGCCTAGGGGAGGCCTATGGCCAGGTGCTGTACAGATTGGCACCAGTCAGGCAGTGCTTGTCAAGGGGACAGGACAGAAGGATGTTCCCTTGGCCTGTTTTAGTTCAAAGCATAGACATAGCTTTACACTCATAGACTAGTATTCCAAGTGCCAGAGGGTGATTAAAACACCAGCTATCCAGGATCTCCACAACACAAGGAGCCAGCCTCAAATTACCTCATCTCACCCATCAAAATAGTTATGAAACTATTCTTCAGAGGGAGCTGTGAAATTAAAGTATCTTTCCCCATGTCTTACCAACATGAAACAAACGTTTCGCAGTCATGTTCTGCACACATTTAAGATACACAAAACAAATCAGAAAGTTTATCCTCGAGAGTTTATTTTGTGTCTGTCAAATGTAATGCATTTTTAATGCATAATTAAAAGTTTTGACAAAAAATATGGAGGCATAGTGTCACATCATTCAAAACCTTTCACTGTGTAGTTTATTCCAACTTAATTTGAAATAGAATTTTTGCTAAATTCAGTGAAATCATTAATAAAACAACTAATTAAAATTGCTAACCTTCCTCTCTATCCAATGTAAAACAATCCATGTGCAAAATGAACTGTTACATGACTATTTCCCTTTTAATTTTTTTTTCCATTAAAAGTCAAGGGAAGGGGAAAGGATATCATTTTAATATGTATTATCTTTCTTGGAAAGGCAACATGTTTCATAAAACATAGGAAGCTTAGTTTGATCTGATGCATGAACAGACAGACTGCCTGAGCCATCCCTGTGCTAGTGAGGAATTCTCTGATGGGATCACAAAAGAGTGTGGCCTTCTTATGAATGAAAGTAAGGCATTTTCTCCAGTCACTAGGGAAACAAAATTAAGGAGATGGGACATTTTGTCTATTTAGTCTACCTCCTGAGAAGGCTGTGTTGGGAAAAGGGCCTTCACATACCATTTTGGTGGTGTGTGTCCTCAAGGCATTGTTGAATCAAATAAGCAAAACTTTTAGTAACATGTTGACAACAGAAGAGTCAGGTCCCTACTCTTCTTTAGTAATCACAAAGATCCTGTATTTCCATAACATCTGTTACAGGCACCCATTGCAATGTACAGTCTCCTCATTATGCTCCATTAATCCTCTTTTTGTGCAGAATAAATTGAGGCCCAGAAAGGGTTTAGCTTTAAATCATGCACCCAGTCCCCATCACACACAAATCATCCAGAACTGATGAATGCTGGTTTCTATATGTGGGGGAGAGGGGGAGCAGGCGTGGGGTGTTGTGAATGAAATTGGAAGAAATTAGTTTCTTTTCAAATAATTAGAAGTCTCAAACTGAATGTTTGTAGATCACATTTTTTTACATTAAAAATATTAGGAACAACACATGAAAGGCAAAGGTTCTTGGATTTGAGACAGCAGAAAATCGTTCAACCCTGTAAAACATTGTTTAATGGGAAGGAGCCTTGTTGCTCTTCCTCAGATTTACTGATTACTTGTTTTTTCTAATTATTTCAGAAACCACATTCTTCAGAATATTCAATTATTCATGAGAAATAGATTCCAAATATGAATACAGGTCACTCCCTGAAATGTTCACTTATATATGGAGAGAGAAATAGCAGTTCTGCTGAATGGGGGAAAAAGGGAAATTAGTCATACTTAATCTTAAAAATAAAAGTAGAGTTTCCTTTGGTTCCTTACCATGGCAATGATAACTGTTCTAGAAATGCTACAAAGCCAGAGGTTGCCTCTAGGAGAAAAGAAGAAAAGAGATTCCACATGTGATTTTGAAACAGACAATACAAGCTTGTTTTTTTACTATTCCATTATCTTGTTCAATCACTGTAAACAATTTTCCAAGGCTGAACTCAAATATTACAAGTTCAGAAACAGATAACATACAAGATGGGATTAATGAGATCCACCTAATTGAGGGAGATAACATACTGAATAGCTAGGTATTTTATGGTAGTGCTGATAAACAAGATCAATAGTACACGCAGAAAAGTGGAAAACTGGTATCATCATTTATCTGCCATGTAATGTAAGTACCTGTCATCATGTTATATCTTCAGAAAGGCAATACTAATCCATTCCCTACACCAAAATCCAGGAAATTCACTTCACTGTAAAACACAAATACTCTCTGTTTACTCACAGAAGTGCTTTACTAAATCTTAATATCCAGAAGTGGCAGAAACTAATGCAGTTAAAATAAAGATGTAAAGAGAGCAGCACCAAGGGTAAACACAAAGCGTTTACGATAATTAGAGAGAGCGAACAGTAGAAAATTCAATGGATTGAAGCAAGCAAGCACTGTGGCAAGTAAGTAAATAATTAGTGGACAAAGGAAGAATAATAAGAGTTTCTCAAAGAGAGTAAGCAATAGGCAGAGGAGAAAGAAACTATTTATCTTCTTAACCATTATAATGGGAAAGTGGACCTGCTGGACTAAAAAAATAACATTAGACATTAAATAAGCCCTCTGGATTCATTTAAGGAATGGAGGTGGAGATTTACTTGAATCAGAGATCAAAATCAGAGGGATAATAGACAAGGAATCAGAAAACATAGATAATGTTTGACCTGTTAACTAGATCAGAATGTTGACCTGTACCCTAGCTATAGAAGACATAATAGAAAACATTTTCAATAGCAGTTTCAGTAAAGTGATAACAGAGAGTTACTAGGATCTGGAAACTAAAAATGCATTCTCTTGTGTACACATCGAAGACCTCTGCTCAGCATGTGCTTGTCTGCTAAACAAACAGTGTGGTTGTGGAGAACAATATAATAGTATTTTAACACAATCATATGAAGTCAAGAGCATGCCCCCTGCTGGCATATTTTATTCAGTAGATTAGGGCATCCTTGTCTCTGATGGAGATGTATCCCAAAGGACTCATTTTGCAAAAAAAATGTAATGCTACTGCTCTATCACATGTTATTAAAATTACATCTAAGACCAAATCCTTACTCAATGGAGCATTGTACTGACTAGCTATTGTGTTAACTGGTTCAATTCCATAGCCAGGTCCTTCTTAGATAACCTTATCCGTGTCTACTGCAGCATTTGTTACAAAAAAACATGAATTTCCTTTTCCAATCCTTTAATACTAGCTGGACCTCCTGTCAAAAGATACAATTTGTGACTTGACTAAGGACTGAGAAAGTTGATTGTGAGGCTGGAGCAATATAGTTTCTGATAATATTCATCCTTGAGTGCTTTCATCCTTTGTGCTTCAGCCCAAATCATCACCTTTTCACTGTGGTTTTGCTTTAGTGCAGCTTTGTGCCACTTGTCAAAATGTAGCTACATTACATATTTTGTTTTGCAATGCTGACTGTTTGATTTCACACTTATTATCTTTCATTCATGCATGTCAGTAATACCTTGCATTTGTATACTTGCTGTCACAACCTGTTCACATTTTGTCCACTATCAGAGCTTGTTTCACAGCTGTAGGGGTTGTCCTTGTTGGCTAAAGCTAAATACACAGGAGATGGATGGACTATTTACCTTCTAAGATGCACTTTTGCTGGAAGCCTTAGAATGAGTAGCATATGCAGCTTGTCTCCTAGTTTGCTTTCAGCACATGGACTACAGAGATCATTGTCAATCTGTGTTGTCAGTTACAGAAGTTTCTGTAGTACCAGACTGTGCAGACTTGACCATATCTTTTCCTCCCTTTCACACCTGCTCCAGCTCATGCAGTTCTTTAAATACTACCCTTAACTTCCACTTTACGAGCAGCCACTTTGTGCAAGAAGCCATGGAAGTTGTTGCTACTGTTTGTAATTAATTTTCCTAATCCCTTACTTCTCTGATGAGAAGACCTCAAAGGAACAGTACTGATGTGTTTTTTTAAAAAATAAAAATTTCTGCTGTTCTCTGGTCATTGTAATTAGTTACACGAACCACAAATTGCATTGCTGTTTCAGCAGAGATGCAAAACAATGGCATAAAAGTCATAAATCACAGAAAGGTTGCGGTTGGAAGGAAGGTCATCTGGTCCAACCTTCTGCTTAAGCAAGACCACCCAGGGCCTGTTGTCCAGGTTTGTTTCTGGACAGCTTTTGAATATCCCCAAGAATGGAGACTCCATAGCCTCTCTAGGCAACTTGTGGCAAGGCTTGGTTATCTGAGTGAAAGATGTTTCCTTGTGTCCAGTTACTTTTCCTGTTTTCTCAATATGGAAATGAGTTAAATCGGACACTTCTGAATATGATTTCCTACATATTTTTATTGTTATTCTGTTTCCTTTCTCTTCTTTTCCTCTTTGTTGATATACAAATGTACCTTGAAAAAAATCCTTTGAATAGAAGAGTAATCATAACACTGCCAATAAATATTGAAACTCATAATGACTGATTCTGAAATTACTTGTTCAATGGTTTGATTAGATGATTTATTTAAATTCAAGTGAGGAAGAGATTAAAGCTTGATATTAAAAAATGGACTCATTATTACAAAAGAGGAGTCTCATAATTCAGGTTTGTCAATTTAGATTTATAATTGGCAGACAAAGTTCAATGCAAATAGACATAACTTAATAGACAGAAAAAGAAACTAGAAAGGAATGTTTCACGGTAAAATGTTAATGTGGGAATTATTTCTGGTAAAACTGAGAAGAGAGAGAGAAATCTTTTAGACAAAAGAAGAAAATCATCAGTGTGGGCTGTTGGAAAAAAAAAGAAAGTAGATAAGACATTTTCCTGTTAGCAACTGAAGAATTGATTTGCACAAATTAAAAAAAAAAAAAAAAAAAAAAAAAAAAAAAAGCCCACAATAACAAAAACCCAAAGCAGACCAACCTATCATAGTTTAGCCAAACCTGATATAAAGTAATTTTGAAAGGAGCTGTTAGAATATTTGTTAGAATATTTCCTTACATTTTTTTTTCCTTTAGTCTGGTTTTGCTTAAATAGGGAAGTTAGAGGGCCAAGCTATAAAGAAATAGGCAGTACACAGCAAGGTGGGGTTTCTGGACATTTACACACTTGATCACTGCTGATATCACCAGTGGAAACAATTTCCTCCCTTCAGATTCCTTCAGGTTAATTATTTTTATTGTAAATCTGTTTCCATTATAGATTTGTGTGGCTTTGGTCTGCAGCCTTTGACTATATTTTTTCCTCTGAGAGATTAATGGTCTGCAGAATTACTTGGGTTTGGAGTGGAGGGATGGGGTCTAATTTTTACAGTACTTATACACCATAAACAGGTCTTCTGTCATGGCTTTTGGTTG
>WEIU01011301.1:108891-164404 GCA_013389925.1 Aegithalos caudatus | reverse complement strand
TTTTTTTTTTTTTTTGGGTGGTGGTGGTGGTGGTGGTTTTGTTTTTGTTTTAATGACAAACCACACAGAATAACACTTATCCCATGACAGAGAAATTTACCAGGCCCTTGGTCCCATTTTTGACTTCCTCATAACATTTGCAAATATCTTGGCAGCGTTGACAAGTGTACATCCCTGTGCATGCTTACCCAAAACACTTTTAAAAAATTTAAAAGTGTTACTATGAATCAGTAGTAAGTCCTCACCCAGAATTTATGCAAAACATTAGCTTGTAGATGCTAGGAGGACAAAGCCTCTTCTGGTGGACTTAAATCTCTAAATGCCCCTTGGCCTGGCTGTGGAAAAAAATACCTGAAGTACTCAGAAAATAAGTTAGATTTACTATGCAAAAAAAGCCACATGGATAATCTCCTCACATAACTCTGCCAAAGCTTATGAAACTGAGATATATAAAGAAAATGTTATCTCTCTAAAATGATGTTTTCATCCCATCCAAGTTTCAAATAAACAGTTCCAATGGGAAGCTTACTAAAAGGACAGAAATAGAAGCTTAACTGAAATCTGGCAGAATCTTAAGCACTGCCTTAACCAGTCAAAATGTAAAAAATAAAAGAGTTTGAATGACTTAGAGTCAGTCTAAGCTGAGTGTAACAAGTCTAAACATTCTAATCTGTTTGTTACACTTCAAAGAGTATAACAAAAAAACTTACACTTAGGTAAGAAGGAATGGGTCCTCAAAATCTCCAGGCTGTGATTAAAAGCAAGACAAAGAGAATAGAAGAATGCAAATCTGTAAGGGAATAAGATATAGTGAATTTTCAGCTTCCAAGCATTCTCTTTCTTGTAAACCCAGTAACTGGCTTGTCCATTTATATTGATAAGAGTTCTCTGTCTTGGTAAGACAACCGCCTGTTTCTACATTTTATATGTATAGAAACTTTATAACTATAAACTTTATAGTCTTTATAAGCTTTTTTTCTCTTCTCAATATATACTTTCTTATATCCATCTATTTTTGGAAAATGTGTAAGTTATAGACACAGGGAATAATTTTCAACTGTGGTAATATAATGTGTTTTTCTTCAACACTTAAGGGCTTCTTCATTGTATGAGACCACTGAAGAAAGATGGCACCTCTAAAAAACACATTTAAGATCTGATTTTTCCTTCCAGAGATGTAATTCAGGGCATTGATTACGGGGGAGCTTGCAATGGGTCACCTTTAAACATTGGACCCAGTTAAGTTCCCAAAGTTTTTCAGTAAAAACTCATACTAAGGCTTGAGTGTTCATATTTCCTTATTTTCTTTGTTGTGTTTCTGTGCAACAAAAGAGGATGTAGGTTGAGGGTGTTTTGTAGCTAATATAGACTTAATCATGGCAATTAAACTCACAGTTAATATTATAAATATTCAGCTACTTCTCTTGAAGTTTTATTGGTGGCTTTCTGCTTTCTAACCTGGTTTGTTTAAGTTCAGTGTTATTAGAAGATTTGCCCTATAGGAAAAGCTTACACTGATCAGTAACACACATTAATCAGAAATTCTAGTTTCATTGACTCTGCATACAATTTTAATCAATATGTATTTAAGTTTTTTACTAAATGCTGCATCCATGTTCTGTTGAACGTTAATTTATGGAAAAGATTTTACAGAAGACAAGCATGAAATTGAAAAGTGTAAAATGAGCTAAGCTTGCTACTTCATCACTTTAAAAAATACCGCAGACCTCCAATTATCCAATAGGACAAAAATAATAAAGGCTGTATATAATGTTGTAATAGATTTCATGCAGATAGAGCAGCATTTTACTTCAAAGAATAAATCATTTCATGCTCTTCATGGCCACCAAAACAAATCTTGTGCTAATTCAGTAAGGTTTATCACAAACCAAAATGGTATGAGTGGTATATATTACTTGTTTCATTAAAATCTGATTATATTATAATGTAGAAATCTAATTTCTCTTAGTATCTCATTATTCCTTATTTCATCTGCCAAGTGCAAGAGTGATCTTATTGTGAAGGTGAATTAAGCCAAGGCACAATAACTAGATTGACGAAAGTCATACTCTAGTGAAGGTTTCATTCTTAAGAAAGGTACAGATGGCCGTTTTAAATGATCCACAACAAGTGTACATTTTTCTATTTGTCACATGGTTCCATTACAAATAAAAACAATTTATGTGAAATTACAAACCTGATCTATCTCCTCAACAACAATTTTTTACTGAATGTTGAATGTTGCCATCAATGAATTTATGCTGTTTTTACCCATTGACACATAAGCAGATAAGAGTACAGCTGCTCTGTGAGCATTTTAGTGCACTTAAAGCTTGCTGTTGAATTAAAAAATATGTTTCTTATTATGAGTAATCTTTTTTCTTTAATCACAAGGCTCCAGTCCTTTTAAGAAAACACCCATTTTCACTGAAATATGCATATCATACCCACTGCTGGTCCTTAAACTGAAAAAAAAAAAATCCAAGAAAAAGGGAATTGAAATTGCTACACAGCTACAACACATAATAATTAGTATTTTCCATTATATTACTTATTTTTGCCTCCCCTAAGCCTTTACCTCATTTGGATCCTAGGGACTGAGTTTAAGAAGGTAAATATTTTCACTTCTGTGTGATTAGCTCAGACTGCTGGTGTATATCATTTGCTTCCAACTCTTTTCTCCTTCTGTCTCAAGACTGACCATTTCAAAGAACTAGTCAGTTGTGAAGAAACAGAGTAACTCACATGCACTGCTGAAGCAAATCTTTTTCTCATATGGTCATTTTATGCAGCCAGGAGATATATTGGAAGGACAAAACTCTGGCTCTTAAACATTTTTAACTATGCCTTGCATTCTACTGCACATTCAGAGAAATTATGCTGCAACATGGAATTCTTGGACCAACAGCCAAAAAACATCTGCCACAAGGATCGTTTTTTCATGTTGAATAATCAGTGCTTCATATTAAGACACTGCATGCATTTTGTGGTTCACGTTCTACAAACATAAAACCAACATTTTTAATATTTTGCTTTCAAATCATTGTCTTTGATTTAAGCTTCCACTGAGAGCATGACCTTTTTACCTCAATTGAGGGGCTATATATATTTAAGGTAGTAAAACTGTTTGATCTTCTCAAAATGTTAAAATACTGAAATTACTAGTGAAGAACAAACCTCCAGTGAAATATGGACATTGGAAAGGGAAAGAAGTAAAGACATAAAGATCTGCATCTGCCATACATGGATACTGCTTCATGGATATGGCTTGAGTAGAAGTTACTCCACATGATGTTCTGTTCCAATTTTGTGGTGAAATACAGTGTGATAAGAGGTGGGAGACATGTATAACCTAGGTTTTGCTTGTAACAAACTTAAAAAGCAGAGACAGAAAAATCCTTGGTTTAAAATTCTTTATTATTCTGGTACATCTTATCAAACTCATTAAATGGAAATCCTCAGCTCTTAATAGCAACTGTAAAATGCTTCAGTCAATAATAGCAAAAACTCAGTCTAATAAAATACCTTTTAATTCTGTGACTTTGTTATGACTACCTTTGCTCTTTATCTGGACTAAAATTTTTTCAAGTACTGGAATATGAGAGAGATTTCTGACACAGTCAGCAATTATATTCAGTACATATGACAATTAATTTTCATGCGTTTACACATATTTAAACTTAGACTAATAACAAATATATGGAAAAAATAGAAATTTACTAAAAATACACATAATACTTAAATATAGTGCCTATCTTGAATGCAGATTCACCGTCATCCTTCTGTCAACCACGTGTCAAGATCTTCTACCACTGTACAAATAATTTTCTGTCAGTACTCTTGCCATTGTGTCAGTTTCTGTGAACCATTTCTATGTGAAACATTTCTTTAGTTTCTGTCTCACTGCCCTTTTCCTCTTGTGTAAATATTCTGTTGAGAACCATGAAAGGGAGAAAAGTTTAATGTGGCTGGAATTCAAAATTTGGATAAATAATAACACCATAGGTACCTTCCCCACTCTCTTAACTGTTATTACCTGAAGTCCCTGTGATACCAAAACATTTCACTTTATGTGAATTATTAGCTTTACAACTTTCAGTGGAAAGCAGAAAAATGTGGACTGTATAACAGCAACTACCACTACCTATTGCCTAAACAGGACAAATGTAGAAGTACATCTGACTTTGAAGATTAAAAAAAAAAAATCACGCTTTGCACAATACCCTCCTGCACAGAATAGTGAATTTGTTGTCCAGTGACCCAGACTCGCAAATGGGTTACAAGGACAGCAGCAAAAAATGCAAGCTATGGTGCAGAAGGGAATTTTGGTAGACAACAGTTTCTTTGGAATGACAGCCCATGAAGATGCTGGTACTTTTTGATTATGCCCCTTTCAGCAAGAACTGCCTGAAATTAATGTGTTTTTTTTGTTGTTTTTTTTTTTTTTCTCTGATATCTAATAGATTTGGATGGAAACACATATATCAATATATGAATCTCCTCAGTCGTGCTGACTGAGGTGCTAGAAAGCCTAAAATAAGAGGCAGGGCAATGTGTTGCAGCAAGACATGCAGGAGGGTTGCAGCTCCCATGACAGGGACCAGGACTATTCTGCACCCACCAAGTGGCTGCTGAGAGCTTTTGTTTGCTTTGGTGCTTTTACCTTGTGTAAACAGCAGAGAGAAGGTGAAGGTTGCAATCACTGCCTCCACAATGTGGACTGTTATTGTCTGTCTTTCTGTAAATTATTGTCTCTTAAAATAACCTCATTTCACTGAGGGGAGAACCTCCAACCCTTCTATTCTTGAAAAAGGAACAAAACCCCAAATAGTGTATTTAGAGTTTAAGAGAAAAGAAGAAAAAAACAAAAACAACCCCCCAAAAAAACCCAAAACAATAAAAAACCAACCAACCAAACAAACAAACCCAAAACAAAACAAAACAAAACAAAACAAAACAAACAAAAACAAACAAACAAAAACAAACAAACAAAAAACAAACTGCATAAATTTGATTGGTTGATTGGTTGGTTTAGTTTTTTTTTGGTTTGGAGTTGGTTTTTGTTTGTTTTTTGTTTTTTGTTTTTTGGTTTTTTTTTCTTGGTTTTGTTGTTGTTTTGTTTGTTTGTTTTGTTGCTGTTGTTAGAGTTTTTTGGGTTATCTTGTGGCAAGCGACAAAAATTCTCTATTTCACTTTAATTTAGCCTTTTTTATGATGGGATAGAATACCTTCAAGACAACACTAAAAAAAGAAAAACTGCATCAATCTGTGTATCACTCCCTGCTAAAAGAAAATTAACTTGAGGCTACTCAGCCTGATCTCCAGTTGCTGTAAAATCTCCCTGTAAAACCACTATTGAAGACTTACGTTTACTCACTCAAGCATGATTTTTTTAAACAAAATTTTTAGGATGACAGGCTCCTCCACCCAGGCTCCATGCTGCCATTTGCAAGACCTAAGTGGCATGTCCAAAGCAGTGGAAATTTGTCCTATTGAACCACTGCTTCTTCACCAGTAGATGCTGTGCTTTCATGGAGTTCATTTAAATATTTATCCCCTGACCTACACTTTGCTCTAGGCCATTAACTACACTGTAACTCCTGCTCCAGTCTTTCAATCTTTCCTAGGAGAATGTCCTTGTTTAAGGTGATGGATTGCATATTTTACTTTATTGGAAGTAATGCTTTCTTATCAATGTCAAGAAACTAATTTCTTCAATTATTTCTTTATCAGTGTCATTCTTTTCTTATATAACCATCACTAAGTACAATAAAAACTCCTCATATTGGTTATTATTAACTCCAAGCATGGTAAACTTGATTGCCTCTTCAGTTTAATGAAAATTATATTGAGTTCTATTTGACTGACAATTTTTCAGTTTTCTGTGAAACGTTGTTTTGAATAATTTGTTTGGCATTCATTTCAATCTTTTTTTCAATCTTTCCTCTATTAGTTTGTTTTACATGGGGTTTATATTGTAAAGAAGTGTGTAATGATTTGTGTAATATTCACCAATTCAAATTAGATTATTTAAATTATATATCATAGTTTCATTCTCTCCTCCAACAAGAGGTGTTCTTTTTATAATTGCCTATATTTCTAGGTATTTTTCTTCATTAAAAATAACTAAACCCTTTGAGAATAAAAAGAGCTCTTTAGTTATGTCTTCAGAAACTCATACAGACTCCATTTTAAATCAATCTGGTTTTACACAAGAAACAGTAATTTTACTATGGATCCAATAGTCTTATGGCAAGAGATGGATTTTTGCTAATAAAGCATTACCTTTTCTAGGGTTTTAATATGCCAAACATAGCTGTTCTTTTCCCAGGTAGGTGTGGGTTTTCTTTTGTTTCTTTCTGACAACATCCCTGTTTTCTTCATTGTAGAAAAGCCAAAGTACTTTCACTTTGCATTTTCCTGCAGAAAAATCCAGTTCATTTCTGATGCTCACTAAGTTTACTGGAAATAACTTTCATTTGTTTGCCTGGTGGCCTGGCAAACATTATTTCACTACTGGAGAGTAAGTCTGTCAAAGATTGCAAATAGCATTTCCTCTTTTTCTCTTTATATAATCAGATGACCATCTATGAAGGGTTCATATTTACAAAGAGTGCTCATTCTGTACTAAATGACATCCTCAAGAGCACAGGATGGCCATAATCAAAGATCTCTCTAGCCTAGTGGTATGTCTCCAACAGTGGTTGATGGCAGGGGCTGTCATGCAACTCCATAGTTGATATGTTCCTTCCCTGATATATTCCTTCCCTTATATGTTCCCCTAGACTGCAGAATATATTGACATCAGTACTTCACCAGTCATAAGTGTTATCTCCACAGCCAATGATACCAGAAGGATTTTCATTCCTTCACCTTATCTCTTTGCTTTTTCATCATCTGCAAAGCTTCCAGAGACTAGATTTCCCAGTTTAATTCACTACAGGATAAAGGTGCCTGAGTGGTTGCTTTGCAAAGAGCCATATAGGGCAATTGAGGAGTCATTGCACGGCCCTGGCTTGTCTATTTTTATTTTGCTTCTTTTTCTTTTTCCTTTGCTCATACTAAGTGCAATTAAATAAATAAAAAGAATAATTTTCAGGCACCCTTATTTTCAAATGCTAAGTCTTTTTTCAATAGTGAAAGTGCCTTACATTTCAGCTGTAGTGCCACTTGACTTCTAATTTTGACTGGGGTAAGGGTGGAACATAGATGCCATACCCTTTTAAGTCTGGAAGTGCATTGTCTGTTTCCCTCCATTTCTGCAGAAAACATAGTTCTTTTATTCTTTTCTTAGCTCGTTTGGAGCTTTCTAGGAATAACAAACATTAAGTTTTCAAATTCTATATATTTGACCAACTTCATTAGTTCTGGGTGGGTATTTTTTAAATGTTTAGGTCATCACAGAACTTTTAGGATGGTGATTAGATGTTTCTGTAGCCTTTTCATGTATGGAGGGCTTTTCATGAGAAAGAGTCAGAAGTTTTAAAATATTTTCCTGCTTGTTTTCTGACAGTGCCTTCAGAATCTCATCACTAGAATGTAGGGGAAAAAACATATCATTTAACATTTTCTTTGTAATCAGTTTGAAATTGAAACTAACATTTGAAATTATGTCAAAAGTAGCCTGGTCTTCTATTACAAACAATATTCATTTTATAACTTCTCCTTTCTTTGTTTACCTAATAGCTCTCAAGTAACACTCCCTTTTAAGGATGGCTTCATTATATATAACTGCTGAACCAAGAAGTTCAAAAAGGTATTTTTGACAGCAATTTGTTTCCTCTCCTTTCTCAATGCTCCTGCCATGTGAGTAGTTTCCCGTCATGTGATATGCTTAAGTCCACGTCTGGATGGCTGAATTTTTAAACTACCTTATTTTCCTAGTGACTTTATGATGCTTGTATCCCCAGTCATCTGTTCTGTTTGTGTTGTATATTGAGTTTTGCACCTTTAAGACTGATTCTGAGAGCGAACCAGGGAAAGAAGAAGTGCAGAGTTTGTTTTGAGAAAACTGCCTGACTCCCACACCTTCTCTTCTCCTGGCTGTGTGTTCTTCAGAGGCACAGACAGCAGTGGGACAGAGATCTCCTGTGCTTTTAGNTTTTTTTGTTTTTTTGTTTTGTTTTGTTTTGGGACTGTTTAAATCTGCTCTGGACTGAAAACCCAGAGGAGCACCAAGGGCTCGCACCTGCGGCCCACTGGGCCTGGACCCCCGGAGGGACTGGGAGTGAGAAAAGACTGAGAGAACTGAACTGCACCCACAGCAAGGACTTCCTCAGCTCTGCCATCTCTCTTTGGAGCAGCAAGAGGTTTTATTGTTTCATTGTTCATTTTATTGTTTCATATTATTCATCCTTTGTACTTGTGGGTATTTTGTTTGTTAAATAAATAGTTTGTTCCACTTTTTCTCTGAGGAAGTTTTTTCACGGACTGGCTGTGGGGAGGAGCTGTTTGGGTTTGCTTTCTAAAAAAAACCCCTTCAGAGGTTTCCTTCCAAATTTGCCTTAAACCAAGGTACCTATTATGATAATTAATTTCTGATGTGAAGCTCTGATCAAATAATAACAGATTACTAAAGTGAAAAATTCTGGAATTTGCAAACAGGTGCAGATAATGAGCATCTGATATGTGTTTCCCCAAATTGCTAATTAGTCTCATGTCTTTTATTTCCATTTTAATTCAACATAACTATGCATGTCTCAATATAAAAACACAAGAATCTACCTTAAATATATGTCACACGTATTATATCTATTTTCCCTTCAAAAGTATGCTATTTATCTTTGTTTTTTATGCTGCTTCCATTCTTTTGACAACTTCTTCCAACATCTGTGGAACTTTGCAGTAAGACATCTAGCTTTTGTTGTTGGTTTCCTCTATGACTTTTTGGAACATCAAGTGCTCCTGGATCTTTTCTACTTTATTCTATCCATTTTGTCTTTGCCAGCTCATAAGGGAAGTTCCCTGAAATCAGTAACTTTTTCTGTGTAATAAAGGTGTGAAACCTTTGATGGAGTGAAATCTCTCCCATGATTTTCCCATCTCCTGTCAATGCTTAATGAAGGATAAATCTTGTAGCACAGATTGATCAGTGAAGAAAATTGCATTTTTGTTCACACTGAGGATTTTACCTCAGATCAGACCAGTATGCAAGATATACTGTATCTAAATTTGCCCTGAAAATACATATGCTCACAGCATATAAGACTATAATTTGAAAATGTGGGGTGTTCAACAGAAGTAGCAAGTGATCAAGATTTGTAACTCACTGTAGGCATTGTACTGATTTCACTGACTTAAGAAGGAGTCTTCAGCCTAGATAATCTCAGGAAGGATGAATGAAGACCTTGTCAAGACTGTTTCTGAAAGCTTTGAAGAAACAAAATGATAAAAACATGGGAGAGAGTTGGGAGTTCTGGAAAAAATGTACTACATTTTTCCAGAAAGAGCTTGTTTGCAACTTAAAATTTTCCATCTCTTGCACATTTTCAATTACTGAAATTAGTTATGCAGTGAGTAACAATGAAGAAGGAACAAGAAAAAGTAATGATCATATTTTCCAAAGAAACATAAATAGCAGCATTATTTGGTTTGCATTTAGTTCTAGTTTTCTTGAAAAAGAAAACTAGCAGTAAATAATCTGCTTTCCTAGCAGTAAATAATTTAATCCTCTAAAGCTATCATTAGAGTAACTGACACTATAAATCACTGCTTTTACAATGGACATCGAAGCAAGCTGTTTTTACTGCCTCAGTATTTTGAATTAACTGAATAAAAGTTAAAAGCATTTCCTCTAGAGATTTACAATAGGATTGGGTTTGGCCTTTTGTAAACAAAATCAGATATTGTCATTAAAAAAATGTACTTCCAGCAGCTTTACAGAAATCACCACACACACAAATCTCAAAGGATTTCTCTTAAAATATGAACTTGTGGCCTTCCTACGATAGGACCAATAAAACAAAGGGAATCAGGCCAGTGTGGTTGCCTTTTCCCAGAGACCGCAAAAAAAGCCTTTGGTAAGGGAGAAAAGAAAATGAGAGAATAGCAAAAAAAGAAGTGTGTGTTGCCTTATTACTCATACAACAGCTTGTCACCTTGGTGAAACAAGTTATAATAAGTTTTGCATATTTTTAACAGCAATTAAAAATTGTAGAAGTAGAAATTGCAGGATTCAGTTGAAAGAAAAAAATAATTTTGCTCATTACACATTCACAGCAGTGTACAAACATGAGCTAATTAATCCTTACCACTCTGGAGACGTAAGAGGGAGCAGGTATGACATTTTATTCTCAATATAAAGAGGGAAAAGCTGAGGTAGACAAGAAACTCATCATAAAAGCGATCTAAGAGCAGACAGATTCATATCTTGGGCAACCAGACCTCCATTTTCTATGCCCTTTTGCCAAAATGTACTTATTCCACCAGCATGGTGTAGGTCTGTTTGTGTAGGACAGTACAATGAAAATCTAGGGGCTTTGAGCCAAGGTTATGTCCCACAGCCTGAATGCAGGCATCAGTCCACAGACAACCTGAAGTCCACTGGAGCCTAAAGTAATTCTGTACTGGCTTTAGCAGAAACCATGAGCCCGGGTTACAAAAAGTGCTGCAGTTCTTTAGGATACCCACAAAGTTAAGGATAATAGTATGCCATTTTCCTTTTCGATGTATTTTTTCATTCCTGTGAGAGCATAGGAGCAGTAGCTCATGCTGATAGCAAGCATACCGCAGCTGGAAGAGACACTTCTCAGGAAAAAAGGCAGAGGATAAAATCCCCAGGAACAGAAGATCTCCTCATTAAAGAATTTCTTCTGGTCTGGGCAGATCCCTGAAAGACCTCCTTTGCTTCTTTTATTTGTTGTGAAAAAATATAACATAGAATTTCTTTGTGCACAATCACACTGTATATAAAGCATTCTTGAGTTATGTTTGTATAATCTCGTCAAGATGTTGAGGGTTAGATTTGTCACTTTTTTACTCCGAGAATTTTTTCCTATAAGTTGCTAAGAGACTGACTACTGGGTACTTTTGGGTGCTTGACCAAAACAAAGAGGTGCCCAAAAGTCGGGAGGGGGAGATAACGCGGGTTTGGGGGCAAGTAAAGAACAGGGCTGGGAGCAGCTTCTCTTGCTCTCGGCATTGGGGAGAGGACGGCGAGGCTGCTGCTTGCTGCAAGAGGAGTTCGCTGTCACAGCCAGGTCCGGTCCTGAGAAAATCCACCATCATCTGCTCGTGTGCAGAACTCTGAGCTGCCTCTCCATGCCCTGCGAGAGCTGGGCCAGCCCTGTCCCGCCGTCGTGGCTTCTTTGGCGCTGCTCTTTTCGCTACGCTGTAGCCCCGCACTGCCCTGCTCTGCCGGGACAGCCCCGCCGTTCCAGCAACCACCACAGAGCTCCTGATCTCATCCCCCAGCCCGGGATTTCCCACCGTTCCAGCTTGGTGCTCTGAGAGTCCCGCAGGGGCACCAAGATCAAACTGCCCCGGGTTTTGTGAAGCAAAGCCCTCGAGGTCCCTGGTTCTGTTTTGTTGTTAATGCTGTAGTTGTTGCTGTTTGTTTTGCTGTGTTATACATAGTAGTAAAGACCTGTTATTCCTATTCCCATATCTTTGCCTGAAAGTCCCTAATTGCAAAATTATAATAATTTGGAGGGAGGAGATTTACATTCTCCATTCCAAGGGAAGCTCCAGCTTTCCCTGGTGGACACCTGTATTTCTAAACCAAGACACAAAGACTATAATCAAGATTTAAAATATAATCAAACTTCTTCAAGAGGCTCCTGCTCAATGCACCCACTATTCTGAGATCAGAGTCAAAACTTAAGTTTTAGTCACACATGCCTAAAGTTAAGTTAATTTACAACTTAGACAAGGAAATTAGTCATAATATTGACTCGATTGGTATTTTGGAAACCCCTAAGGTTGTTTAGTCTTAACCAGTTATTACTCACACAGAAGAAACTTTCCCAGGATATCAATATTATTTGATTTCTTAATAATATAGAAAAAAAATTGGGCTTTGTATCTGGAAATATACTCTCCTATGAAAAGTTAAGTCTGAAAGCCTCCTCATGGGGATCAACTTTGCCAACAGACTTGTATCCTTTGACTCTAGGAAAGTCTAGCTATGAAAGTGGGTAAGTTAACATCCTTATTCTGTATTTCCTAAGGCCTTTCCTTTTTTGTAGAAGGTGCTGAATTATTCACACTATGCTAATAAAGTTCATTTGGGTCATCTGAGCAGTCTCCTGAGTTTATTAATAAATTATTTAAAAGATGAGTTAATTTGGTCAAATTGTCTCTACAGTAAACTGGCCAGCAATATAGTGATAATCAGATAAACAACAAAGATGAATTACAGGACAGGAAACACAGGCAGTATTGTCCCGGGTAATGAGAAAGCCAGTATTTTGGGCTGAAAAAGTCTGGGGAAATTTAGACAGCAAACCTCAAGTAACATAAGGTGGTAAAAGGGTGTATTTTTGCACGGAAAAAAGTGGTTCTGTGCATGGAGCCAGGATGCAGCCAAGATTACAGTGTCACTGACATTCTGGGGCACAAAGCTCCACTGACACCCAGGCCAGAGTGGGCATCCCAGAAGGCACTGATCTGAAACAGAAATAGATGCAGCTTATTTTAAATGGACATTCTGTACATACATCTGTTTGGCTTTTTTCCCTGTATGAAGTAGTTACCTCTTTCTTATTTCTTGCAGTATTGAGAAAATAGCATCCATCTTTCCTTTGTTCAGCTTCCTTCACATATACTTTCAACTAATGCACATTTCTAATCATGATTAAGCAACACAGCTATTTCTCTCTTCACATGATCCAAGATTTTCATCATTTAATACATACAGATCTTGATCATTTCCCAGTCAAAGTCATACTTTCCCCCTAAATATTTATTCAGTTATTATGTCCAAGGAGATTTCTAGACACAGCTAAGAAGATACCTGTCCAAAAGACTGAATCTCTTGGCAGCTCATGCTAGTATACAAGGAAAACAATGGAGCTCATTGATTGAAGAATGAGGTTCTAGCTATGTAAAGGCCCATTAAATCAATTCAGAAATGTACTGTGTATTCCACCAACTACTTAACCTATAACTGCTTGAGTTGGGTAACCTCTCCTAAGTTTGGTGTGAATAGTGAGAGTGTGAGAGCACAGAAAAGAGAGGAGACTTTGTTTCTTGTTGTTTTTTTTAAATGCTTAAATTTTTGATGGGAAGTGAAAGAATAGGGGGTGAAATCTGAGAAGCAATTGTTGCATTCTCTGGGAAGGAATTTCATAGCCTTGTTTTTCTGTTTCTTGCTTCAGCAAGTTGACCCTTGCAGCTGACAGTCTCGTCATGTCTGCAGAACTTTATTGTGGAGGGCTGTTAGGATCTCCTGACAAGAAATGAATTCTTAGAAAACTTGGTCAAGTGCCAAAAGATCACTGTCTTGGAGCAAATAAGGTATTCCCTGGGGAAACAGTATAAGCCTTGGATAGACAGCACTGACTTGCCTTTGAGTAAGAAAGCTGCCAGTCACTCTGCTGAGTTTTCATTTTTACCAAGCAGAATAGCAAGGTAAAAATATTCCCAGCATGAAAAAAAATTCTCATAAAAAGTGAGTCTGTTTTTGATAACTGTTAAGAAAACGCTGATATATTGGAAAATCAAGCATCCATCTGACATGATTTTCAAAATTCTTTCTTATTCATATCATTTTACTTGGGCCTAAGAGGGACAGTTCTAAAGGCATCAAGGTCAGTGAAGAATGAGGAGACAAAGTGCTCTCAGCACCAGAGCAGAGATTCCACTTCTGAGATTCCCTTGGTGCAGACCATGGTAAGAAAGCTGTGCCCTTGCAGCCTGTGGTGTAGCCCATGGTGAGGCAGCTGTGCCCCTGCAGATCATGGAGGTCCATGGTAGAGCAGATATCCACCTGCAGTCCATGGAGGACCCTGCACTGCAGCCTCTGAAGGAGGCTGTGACTACACAGAAAGCCCGTGCTGGAAGACATTTCTGGAAAGACCCATGAATCCATGAAGAGAGGAGCCCACAATGGAGCAGGTTTCCTGGCAGGGCTTGTGACCCTGTGGAATTCCATTCATGCTGGAGTGTTTTGTGCCTGAAGGATGGCTGTGGAAGGGACCTACACTGGAGCTGTTTGTGAAGAGCTGCAGCCCATGGGCAAGACCATGCTGGAGAGGTGGGAGGGACCTCACATTGGAGAAGAGAAAGAGCTCTTCTCCCTGAAGACGAAGCAGCAGCAGTTACATGTGATAAACTGATACACACTTCCCCCCTGCCCACTCCTCACCCACTGGATGGGACATAACAGAAAATTGTGAATAAATTTATGCTTGGGAAGAATGAAGGTGTGCATGGAAGCTGTTTATGTGTTATACTTCTTATTAGCCTACTCTGATTTGACTGATAATAAATTTAATTCATTTTCCTGAGCTGAGTCTGTTTTGCCCATGATGGTAATTGGTGAGAGATTTCTCCCTGTCCTTATTTTGACTCATGAGCTTTTAATTATGTTCTCTCTCCCCTGTCCAGTTGAGGAGGGAAGTGACAGACCAGCTTTAGTGGGCACTTGGCATTTAGCCAAGGTTAAACCACAAAAATGATTTATAATATCTTGGGGACATCAAACACTATCTCTCCAACTGCTTGGTTACCTTATCGGATCAGAGGCCTGCATAAAGATCAGCTGCAGCCCTTGGGTTGAAGGTCTTTGAGCCTTTACATTTTGCTCAGTAACTCTCAGCATTAACCTACACTGAGAACTCCCCTGAACTTGTTCATCTCCAGATTGACTACCTTTGTAGTTCAGACACATGAAAGAAGACTCTACCATGATTCCAGAACAAAGCATGAATTTACATTTGCAATGTGCTTTAGCTGCCCTGTCATTCCATTTCTCCAGTTCCACAGTCTAGTATTAATATAAACCTTTTTTACATCCTTTGAACATCTAACAAGTTATGAAATATATACAATAAACACTGAGAATTTCAAAGACTTATGGATATTCTAAATCATGTCGTATAGAAAATACAGGTCTCTTCTTCAGTAAATATGCTAAGAATATATATGCCTAATATATCATTAATTAACATCTATTCATGAAAAATGCTTCTTTCTATCCAGTTGCCTTCTATGCTAGCAGACACATCCCTTAAACCATTCCTCTTAAGGGTTATTACACTATTAGTAATACTTCAGATTAAAAATGCATTCCATCCTCAGGTCTCTTCATTATAATATAATTGCTACACGATCCATGTTATCATTAGAAGCACAGTATGAGAAGTAGTTTCAAAGCAACATTTGTCTGTGGGATTCATAGACTGAAATATGCTTATGATGTGTATTTATTTGCTCAAAGCAATTTGCTAAGGGTTTTAAACATTACTTAAAATTTCTGAAAACAAAAACACAAAGCTTTTCTTTAGATTTGACTTTTTCATTGTGAAAACATGTACATGTTTCCTTCCCTTTACTTGTACATCTGAACTGGGGGAAAGATGAGAGGGTATTCAAAGTCCTCTACCTTCCCTCCAGCACAGTCAACATCCCATCTGTTCCCCAGACTGATGTGCTTAAGCTTTATCATGGTGGACAGTTGCCTCCTGGCTGGCACACCACTCCTCTGGCACTCACAGAATGAGGTCATAAATACTAGGTACTGCTGCTGCATAGGGGGAAGCTGTACTGACTTTTATCTACTCACTGTGGAAAAAGAAAGAACAGAAACATACCCACAGCAGCAGCGTGAACAGAAGCACATCCTGAGAAACAGGAAGCAATTTTTTCCTCAGGAAGAAATCTTTTAGCAAGTTTCCCAGACTGTGCCTGTGCCAACTACAGAACCTGGCAAAATAATGAAATACAAACCAGCTAACTAAAAAAAAACCCAAAAAAAAAAAAAAACAGTAAGCTTTTTTTCCACTCATCTCAAAGGATTTTCCTTTTATTTGGCTTATTTTTTCTACTTATTTTTTCTATTTAGTTTTTGAAAATTGTAACGCACTCTGATTCCAGATGTATTGGAAAGTGTACTCATTTATCAGGAGGTGTTTACAGGAAAGTCAAAGATATTATGAAATGCAAGTCAGAAAACAGATCTTAGGCAAATTAAGTCACAGCAGTGAATGACTTTCCCAAGGTCATATAAAGCATCAGCTGCAGAGGTGGGACTAGAACCCTGGTCTCCTGGTACACAGCCTAATCATACATTACTCAATAACAAAATTTGCAAATAAGATACCACACACATAAAAATTCTGTTTTTGTATAATATTTCCTTAGTGAGCATGAGAAAATATAGGATCAATTATTTAAGAGCTTGTTTAATAAGAAGTGTGTGTTTCAGTAATTACTGAGGCCAACCAGTAGGTTGAAGGTCTTACAAACTATACAATGTTTTCTCATTGTACTACAGAAGATGTTCTTGATTAGCCCTCTTGTGGTTTGTGTGCTGTGACTCTCTGATAATGAGTAGGGCAAATGCACATGGTACTGACTGACATGTGGTTCTTACATGTTTAAAGCTGAATTATTTTCATTCCTGCCAGAAGAATTTTACTTTTAATGTTTATGTGAATCTTAGGGGATGCTGATTTAGATGATTTGCTATTTAAGTGCTGTATTTAAACAAAAGATGTTTAGATTTCCGTGACAGTAGAAACACATAAGAGAGATACTCATGATCAAGCAATTTTCATTTTTTTCCGATTTATGAGTATCACATGCCCACTGAGTTGTGATATGCTTTGAAAAAATCTTAAAAAGAAAAATCTCTGAAGTCATCCAAGCTTTCTGAGTTTGCCTTATGCAGGAAAAGGCAGTGGAAAATCCTTTGGTTTGCACAACAATAAAACAAGTAGTAATTTTGAATGTAGGTAGGTAGAAGCAGAGTTCCCAGGAGACCTCAGTAAAAGAAAGTGATGGTCAGACATCAAGTCTCTTATTCCAGATAGAACTGACTCACAGGTGGGGAGTTTACAACCATGTGAAGGTTGAGGTCCATCAGTCACTTTAAATTTGGGTCAACTTGTTCTCTGTCAAGGGATCTGAAATAAAGTCTTGGTAGGTTTATAGCCAGGCTATTAAATTACATCACTTTTTGCTAAATTTCAGTCTGCCATATCATAAGACACCACATCACGTAAGAAATGTCACCAAGAGAAATGAAAGAAGGGCAACGAATGGATGCAATTCACATAATATGAGTCTAACCCCTTTTTCTTTAAAATAAAAGCCAGAAAAGCACAGAACATTTCCTCAGCATTAATGCTCAGAATGGTTGATGTGGTGGGGCACGGCCAAAGCCCATTAGGTTACGCTGGTCACTCAGTCTGCAGGAGTGGTCTTTTGTAAAGTACACATAATAAACATTAATGACAGAAAACAGTCATATCTTACCCATTTACAAGGTACAATCATATCTTACCCATTTACAAGGTACGGCATCTCATTTTTCCTTCAGTTTTCCAAATTACATTGGAAGTTGCTGAGGTGGTTTTCTTAATTTCCTGTTTCTTGCTCCCTTCCTCATCTTGCACTGCAAAACTTGTGCATAACCTGGAATGGCTAAACATCTCCACAGTTCTAGGAATTGAGATGTCTTAGTGCTTTTCTTCACATTGTCTTTTCTCCTTATGACAATCTGTGCCTTTAGAAAATGTTAACATGCTGTGTGTAACAACCTGCAAATTTTTCACATGCTATTAGAGTTTTAATGTTTTGTCACAGTTTTAATAAACAAGATGCTTTTTTCCTTTTCTTCTTCTTACAAAAAATATTGTACCAGCAGCAGTGCATATTCTGCTGGCATTCTCTGCATGTGTGTTGAGATGCTGAAGATTTTTAGGAGGGTCTGATCTTTGCAACTTCCTTTTATATTTCTTCCACAAATTCTACAACTGCATAGAAAAAAAGGAAAGGCAAAATTGCAGGGGAAGGGAAAGTGGAAGGGATAGAGGGAACAAGAAAGGAGAGAAAAAGGGCTGTTATCTCAGATAGCTAATATGCTTAGCTATCAATGGTAAAACTCTGCTGAAGATATATTTTGCTTCTTTGCCATCAGACAGCTACCTACTGATATCCTAACCTGTCCTTGTTGTCTTTTTTTTCTCAATAAAAGCAAAGCAGTTTGTCTTATCTATTAGTGGTTCTACTCAGGATGGCTGCTGATGAAATTTAGTTATTAAAATATTACAAGAATGTCAGCCCAGCTTTTTTCTTTGATCAGCTGTTCCAGTCTTCACATTATACATTTGAGGAAGACTTGTCTTTCCTAACTAGATGCCTATTATTAAATTATCCATGTCTAGCCTGGTTACTCTGAGTTCCCTTTACTGACAATGAAGACAAAAAGAGCATTTTTAAACTGTGATTTATTTTGTCTTGTGTCAAAAACCACTTGTTGTTTTCAGTCTTGCCTTTGTAATGTCTATTTCTTCCTTGTGATTCTAAGAAATTTACAGTGGCCATTTCAGGTATTTGGATGACTCTTCTGTAATTCAGACCAATCTGACATCTAATGGCAGATGACTGTTCTGGCCTGGAGACAAATGCACCCATCACCTCAGGTAAAAGCTTACATCCTGTCCAGCACTTGCACATATTTCTGGAGCAGTCAAGGAACTCAAAATCCCAAGGTTTTTAAATGATCCTTATTGGCCTGTGTCTTCCAAATCTTCAGGAAAGACAAGACTCTGGAACATCTGGATTTTATCAGCCACATCCTCTGTTTTCCATAAGTGGCAGATGTCCTTGACTCCACACACTATAGCAGGCAAAACTATGTTGTATTTCATTCTCAGTTTCTCCAGGGAGATTCTAGTCCCTTCCTTCTTCCAGACTGGCCCTTTCTTATGGCTGTGCTGGCTACCATCCAACAAAAGCAGAGAAAATTGACTCAGTCGCATATTCACCTAGCGCTGGAATTCAAAAACATATTCAAGGAAGCATCTTAATTAAGCTCCTTTTCTGATGCTTAACTCTTCTCAAAGCATAAATAATAAGTAAAAGCTAAAATTTTTCTTGAACACTTAAATTTATGTTGGAAGCAAACAATGTGAGAAAATGCAGTAGTTTGCTAAATTTTGCTTGCACAGAATCACAGAAATGTTAGGGTTGGAAGGGGCCTCTGAAGACCATCTAGTCTCTTTATTGAAGAGGTTTGCAGAATATTTCCTCGCTGTATGCTAACAGATTTCCAGTGCACCAGTGAAGACATTTAAAAGCCAAGGAGTTGGCATAAAGAGAGTAGTTTAGGAGGCCTGAGGATCTTCAGATAAGAATAGACCTATGGAGGACTGGAGGTCCAGTGATGACCTGAAATTGTCCTAAGCCCTCCACAGAGCCTTAGGATATGCCCCTGCTCCCACTGGGGGCATGGGTACCAATTTCTGTTCCAAGGTTTCCATCCCATGACTCACACCCTCTGAGGCTCCAGCCCGTGGCTCAGTTGAGAGCAGCCTGAGTCCTGAGTGGGACCCCAGCCTCTGGCTCAGCCATCTGCATGGTGCTGGGCACCCCTGGTTGTGTCCCCCTTCCTCCCAAGGGAGACCTTTTAGTATTTGACACTGTCTGTATCAGACAGCTGCCAAGAGGCACCAAAGGCCTTGTTAATCACACAGGTCAGTTCTCTCCCTCTGTACCTCAGGTCAGTCAGAAGTTGTCACCTGGGTTTCCATCACCCTCTTATCTCCTGCCTCATAAGCATACCAGAAGTGTGAAGTTAGATGCAATTGCCTAACAAGTTTCACCTACTGCTTTGTTGGTTTTTTGAGCTCATTCTGTATTAATCCAGTCAAAGATGGGCAGTTTTAGTTAAGATATTTCTTACCTGAGAGATGCTTTTAGCTAGGCACTACCCCATGATATCTTGCGATCCTGAATGTCACCCAGTAATAAATGGCCCCTTGCCAGAAAAACATTAAAGATCCATTCCCTCCTCTCCATTCCTGGACAATAGGAAGAAATTGTCCACATCAAAATCCAAATTCTTCACTCTGGAGTACACAAGGAGATACAGTGAACATGAATTATTACATGATTTACTGACAAAATAGGATGTAACTCTTATATAGGTGGTGATAGAGAGGTAATGATTTTTATCAAAAATTCTTCTCCAATCTCACTTTTCAGATGAGACATTTTTCTTCTTAGAAGATTGCCTTCAGGTTGACAAGATCCTTAAACTCCTTAATTTCCTTACAAGTGTTTTTGACATTTACAAAAATTACAAACATTTAATATGTTGCTAAGTAGTGTGCATTCACTGGAGGCTAAGTTACAACTTTGGTACATTTTTACTATTATTAGGCACAAGCCCAAACCTCCAAAGTCCAGTACATCTGACCTTTAAAGAAGTTCAACTCTGATCTACCTTGAAAAAATGATGCTTTAGGCTGTCTCTGTTGGCATGGTCAGGTGTTGCAAATTATCAAGTTTATGTGTTATAAGTAATTCTCCACATGGCTAAAACAGTGACATATGAAAAAACCAACTAAGTTAGCATAAAACAGACTGTGATGATGCCCATGCAAAAGTAAAGTAGCATGTTTTAAGCTCTGTTGCCATCTTCATGAAGCCAATTTTCCTGGAGTGGATGACTTCAGAGCCACACCAGAGTGCAATGGCAAAAAGGGCTAAATACTGCATTTGTAACAGCCTATAAAGATTCACAGAAAATAACAGCTGGAATTTGTAAAAACTCTGGTATGCTGATCTAAATTACTCTGAAGGATTTCTGAGGATTACACAGGTTAAAGAATCCGGGACTGATTAGTCTTCTTGACCCTGCACTGACATATGCCATGGATAGAAGGAGACTGGTAAGAGCCATAAGCAACCTGCATAGTCTAGCAGTCGTCTTTTCTTTTCTGTCCCTGCTTGAGAAGCTTGGATGAAATACCATCAAAGGAATTACTCTCTGTGTTCCTTCCTAAAGTCTTGATCCAATCCTGTGCAACCAGTTATTTAGCTAAATCCAACTACATGAGGTTTTTCAGAGTTCAAGAATAATTTATTTTAAATGTCTTGAACACCAGCATTTTAGGTTTTGTTGTTGTTTTTTGGTTTGTGGGTTTTTTGTGGTTTTTTTTGGGTTGTTTTTTTTTTTATTATTATTTTTATTATTTTTTAATCAAACTGAGGCAAGGCATTCAGAAAAGCTCTATTCAACACTGAAAATGAGTTATGCAGAATACTGGATTTTAGGCTTATCTGCCACTTCATGGGTTTTCTGACTTGAAGTAATCTGCTTTCCAGTGTTTTCCTGTTTTTACTGACATTACCCTTATTTATATACAAGCACTAGGCTGTAGCAGCTTCCCTAGCTTACTCCTTCCTGTTTCATTTTCCTTTCCCTTTGATCATTGGTGCTAGCTACCTAATAACAATTTTAGAACAATCAATCAGCAGTCTGTGCAAGCAAATAACTTACTGAACCCTTGAACCCTGTAATTGTGTTCTGACCTTGGTTGTACTAAAGGTTAGAGTGATAGATTCTTTGCAGCAATGCCATGCTCTGTAGTTCTGTAAATGCAGTTCACCAGCCTAAGGTGAATTTTACTGCAGAGGAAAAAAAATCAAGTGTGGCCGCATAAAACCTAGCAGTACACAGAGAAGCCAGTGGCAGCATAAGGAATATCAGCAAACAAAGCACACTAATACCTAAATCAAACAAAACCTGAGGAGGGAAGAAATGTCTGAGGCAACTGTGTATGAGACTCAACAATCCTTATTCTGACATTGCAAAAATATGAAAAATTTAAAAATACCTCCTCTTCTTCACTTCAGGTTTTTGAAATATGAATTTAAGAAGATTTTTAAAGGATTTGCAGTAAGAGATTTCCACCCTGAACTTATGAATAAATGTTGTCTTCCCTATAATTAATAAACCAATAGAGTTGTTCCTGTAACAGTATATGATTCAGGTGTGATTCCTACTGACCAAACTGCATTCAAAGTATAAAAATTTCCTACTGGAATGTTATTAAGACCACCACCTCTTTTGTAGCCCCATTAAGAAATATACACTAATTATATTCTTTCCATGTGAAATATTTTGGGAGTGAAGACCAATTACCTGAGGCTCATTGGCAAAGCTCTTTAGATACTTAAAGTGAAGTAATTTGCCTTTGCTAGCAATTAGGATGGGATGACAGTTTTGAGTTATTGCCAGAAGTTCTTCTAAATTCTGAACGTGAATGATGGTTCTGAGGAACCTTACAGATACAGTGAGCACATCCATGGATGTGTGTGAGAGACAGACATCCTGAGAAGGCAGTAGTTGATAGTGGGCAGAAATGCAACTGCAAGTGACAGTACCCATGGTCCTACATGGGCCTGCCTATGCTATGCCTTACCCAGATATAGACACACAAATGCTTAGAGTGCGTCTGTCAAAACAGGTCTCACATGTGAACATGGGCAAGAATTTGGGGAAGTAGAAGAGAACTACAAGAGTCATACTGATCTCTCTGATTGACAGTAATATTGGCACAATTAGGATTGAATTCTTATCATGCCTTACAACAACAACCACCACAAAAAAAAAAAAAAAAAAAAAAGGGAGGAAATTCTTTCCACTCTTACAACAGGCATGACAGAAAGAGTGGAGGAATTTGTTTAAAAGTATTGGAAGGGAGCAGTGCTATTTGATCAGTATTTGATCCAATACATCAGCAGCTTTCTGAGAAGAGCATTGAGATGGAACAAAACTGTCATGATGTAAAAGCCAAGTGCTGAACAGAGGCGAGTAATCACTTCCCTAATCTTCTGTCCTTCTCTCCCAGCTCTCTGTGCAGTAGCCTCCCAGCCAGACAGCAATGCACCACTGGCTCATGTCAAATGAGTCCCTGGAGATCATAACTGCCATTCCTCTGCCCAAGAGATTTCTTTAGGTGTTACAGTTCTCCAGACTTGGAGTACTTGTTTAACTGACACACTCAGATCTATGATGTTCTCGGATATCTCCTTATATTTCAGCTGTCCTCCAGCTGCCACTTTGGATGATCCAAAGGGTTACTGTCATATCAGCCCTATAAGAGTGTTTCAAACAGCCTGGGAGATCTCTGGCAGCCCTGGTCACCAAGAGTCAGTCAGGAAAGCAGATGTTAATCCTCTTGGGTTTGCCCAGGTGGCTAACTGGGGGAGAAGAATACCATAGGAAACCACTGTGTACGATATTCAGTAGGCTGTGAAGTGAAAAAGGAAAGAAATGGTCTCTGACAGGATGTAGAATAAACATTTTTTTTAAAATTTCAGTCAGTTATAAAAATATGTTCAAGCTATGAAGCTTGAATTATCAGTAGTTGGCAAAAACCAGAAAGATGAAATTAGAGAAAAACAGATGAAATGTGATCAAACTTAAATTGCCAGAACAAACCTGAACCACCAGAATACTGGTCTTAGCAGAAAACATGGTTGTCAATAAAGAAAGCTTTTCTCTAGAGAAACTTGGACATCTGGTACTGAAGATGTAACTGATGTCAGGAGCATGGAAAGTCAGTAAATGCAGATGACATGATAGAGAAATGAAGACAAAATGATAGACAAAATGAAGTCATCAGAATTTCATTGGAATAGGCCACCAAAAACTTGTTTCTGTTTGGGAATTTTCTGCAGCTGAAGTCTTACCAATGAACAGAGAAGCTAGAAGTGCTTAGTGAGTGATCTTCACATCCCTGGTCTGCCAATGTCTTTTCTAAGGCTCTGTTCTTCACAGGAGAAGTACTGGTGGTTTCCATCTGAAGCGCTTCTCACTTGAGTTAAATGACATGGACTACAACATCTTATACAAACTTACAAAGCTCCTTTTCAGACATTCTCTGTTCTAATTGTCAATGGATATTTTATTCAACAGGCTGCAGTACCAAGTGAGATGAGGCATCATCTTCCTGCTGTGACATGAAACCAGAAGCAATGGACAATATGTTATATCAGATGATTATCGTACATTAATATAATTTAATCACAATCAACAAGCACAATGCATGTAGCACAAATGATCAAATGCAGACATTTGAATTGAATTTTCACAGTAAAGTAGTTCAAAATTACTAAGTTCAATTAGTAATTCAGCATGATCATCAGTCAAATACCACTCATACTATAACCTGACAGATATTGGAGCAAAATTTGACTCACATCTGGGAGCCTTGTTGATGTGAAATATCATACAGGCTTGATGCCAGATGTGAAATTATCCTTATTAGTTATTTCTCTTTAACAATTGTGTTTGATCACAGTGATTAGAGCAGATGGAGCATAAATTTTTCTCCCTTTTTCTTTTTTTTTTAACATACATCTTTTCAAAACCCAGTTACCATAACAACTTGGTTTAACTATTCTTGTTAAATCATCTTCTTTTTTATCACACCTAGAACTTTTGTCTGGTTCACAAATGAGCGCATGAATTTTTTTTTTAGTTAATTATTTGTTGTCAAAAATCTGTCAACTCTTTTTTGTGGGGAGGATGGGATTTTTTTTTTTTTTTGGCATGTTTAATATCAGCAATAAGTAGACAGAGTGGTATTATAAGCCCCCTACAAAACAACAAAACAGAAGGACTCCCAGCAGAGAGCTTGAAAATCTCAAACCATACTTTCAGAACTTCTAATGATAATTTTTAAAGGATGTACCTTTTCACAAAAATTAAATACTCCCTGTAATTTCACAACACTAGAGCTTTGTATATATTTCCCTCTTTTTTTGAATGGGCCAATTCAAATCTTCTTCTATGATAACAATGTAAAGCCATATTGTAGTAAAACACCTTCCCTTCTGTCTCCTTTTTCTCTTGGTTAATAGCTATATGACTTTGTCAAGTGAAAAGAGAGACAGTGGGAGGTGTGACAAGTTAATATCGAGGAATTAAAAGGTGCTACCTAGCAACATCTCTCTGGAAACTAAATCTCATTTGTCAAGGAACTGTGAAGCAGAGGCTGCATTGCCCAAGGGATTGATGGTGGCTTATAGACCTTTTCACGGCAAGTCACTAAAATATAAATGCAGCCCAGGTCAGTAGCAACCGAACACTGTTCCCACCTGACAGCTGTTTAGTGGTCTGTATGAAATGCCTTACTCTTCATCCGATTCCTAGTGGGGAAATGGCTGCATCCCAAATAGCATTATTGGCTCCCTTATTTTTAGCTGCAGCAAGGCAACCAAAGACCATGCAGAGCCAGGGAGCTATGGCTGGAGTCAGCGTGCTGTGATCCACTAGACCAGCAGTGTCTCTGATTAAACTGGACACTTTGACCACAGCATACCTGAGAGACTGTGGTGCAGTCCCTGTTTAAGATCTGGGAGTGAAGGGGCTTGCATGTTAATCCTTTGATGCCTGTCTCAATTGCCCATGTTTCCTATCCTTACAGCAGGTTTTTTCATTGCAAACCTTACCAAAACTGTCATGTTTGAAAAATTGAGGGATCCTTTCTGTCTTTCTATAGAGAAACAATCCATCAAAGGAAGCTACCACATTTCTCAGCCCTTTAACTTTCTGTGTGCTTTCTTTTGGATTCTATTTTTCAAATAGAATTTGAAATTTTTCTACATACATCATAAAGTACAATGACCAGATACAATGCTCTAACTAAGCCTTACCAACACTAATTACAGGGTATTATTCAGGTATTATTTCCCTTGCCTATGCCAATGCTCCTCTCACACAGCTCAAAATATGTTTTACTTCTACAGAATCTCACATTCACTCATGCTTTCCAGTCTATGACAGAGTTCCCCTTGAACGCCTGTGTTTCTAGTGCTTCAGAGTCTATTTCAGCTGGATTTCTAACCACTGAGGGCAAGCTTGTAGGGGCTTATGAATGGATGATGTGATACACCTAAACACTCTTTGTGCTCTTCTTTCTTGGTTCTGCTGTGTTCTTCTACTTCTCTGTTAATTATTAAATCACACTTCAGGTTTCAATTATGAATAAGGCAAAGGAGACACAGAATGTTTCCTTGCCTCCTGTTATTCATTGCCGTTCCCTGTTTTGCAATAAACCCTTTACTTGTCTTTATGTCCTATTTCTATGTTTATTAAAGTTTCCTTATAATCTTGCATGCTCCTACTTATCATACCATATCATAGAACAGTTTGGATTGGGAAGTACTTCAAAGATCATCTAGATGCCACCCTCCCATCATGGGCAGGAATGTCTTTCACCACACCAGGTTGCTCAGAGTCCTATCCAACCTGGCCATGAGCACACTCTGGGATGGGACATCCACAACTTCTCTGGGCAATCTGTTCCGGTGCCTCATCACCCTTACAGTAAAGAATTTCTGCCTGATATCTAATCCAAACCAACACTTTTTCAGTTTAAATCCATTCCAAATTATCTTATTATTACATGCCCTTGAAAAAAGTAATTTCCCAGTATTCATGTAGGCCCCCTTTAGGCTGTTATGGTGTATTTTTAATGTTGTATTTTTACTGGTTTTTACTCTCTTTGTGCTGCTTTTTATCCTGCTTCACCTTTTTAGTGATGCCTTTTTGAATGTCATCAAAGAGCTTTCTATGCATCTGGAAATAGGCTATTGCTAAACTCAATTTATTGGGTTTTTTTGGTGAGAAGATAACTAACTTGCTGTTGTATGGTGGTGAAATCTATCTAAATACCTCCACCATGCTCCTTCTTCTTAATATTTTAGATCAGGCATAATTAACTAAATGTCTCCAGTTTAGGTGATTTAAATGACAGTTAGGAACTGAAATTCAGTTCAGGCACCATTGAGAATGATCTAAGTCTCTAGCCTCTGGTCACTATGCTAAAAAGGCAGAGAAAGATCTGTAGATCTTGTGTAATGTCTGCCATGTTAACAAAACTTCCCAGTCTGACCATTCACAAGGCTCTCTGGCACTCACACACCCAACACCAGAGATTTTTTTGCTGGGACTGAAACCCCTTAACCCCATAGGAAACTCCAGTGATCCAGTGGCTGCCCTGCTTAGCTCCCTGCACACCCTACTCCCACAGGCAGACCAGGTTTACTCAGGAATTCAGCCCCAGGTTTCCCACAGAAGAGTCTCAGGTGGTTATTCCAGAAAACCATTTATTCATAGCAGAGGAACACATAAAACAGCCTGAGATGATTCCTCCAATGAGCGACTCCCAACAAAGGAAAAAAAATAGTCCTTGGGCTTTTATATCCTTGCAGTCTCTCCACATGCCAGTCTTATTCTTATTCTTGAATCTTTGACTCACATGTTTTCATTTCCTTAATTGCCCAAAAGATTGGCAATGTGCAGATCCTGCTTTGTGTCTCAGTGTCCATGCACCCAGCTGGGTGACACCTGTCTTTGTGGTCTTTGTTATCCCAAAGGTTGTCAGTTCATGAACTCTTATCTCCCAGTTACTCACCTTATCCTGAAGCAGACATCTATAGTGAACATCATGACACTCAAAACTTCTTTGGCTCTTTTGAGAAGAGTTGTTAATTCAAATATCCAAATGCAGATATTTAGTGGTGTTTAGGATGTCATAGGCCCTAGATGTCCTTCCAGAAAATCACAGATATTCTGCAGGTTGTTTCTCATACTTACTACCTCTGTGCAGGTGTTCCAGACAGCTCAGGATGCTGATCTAAAGATGCCAGGATTCTTAAGAGATGTGTCTCTTTAAATATATATTTTTTAAAAGTTAAATAGCAACATCACGAAATAATTCATACTTATATAAACTGAATGTTACTCTACCTCTTGTTGCACCACTGGAGGTTCAGCTCATGATTTCTTTACAATCTGTCATTTCTCAGTACACATTCAGAAATAGCTTGCCATTCATACTGGTTTCTTAAGCTGAAGTGCATAATTTAGTTTTGCTTTGCATGCTGGCACAGCTGTGTTAGGTTATGTGATAAGGCTCATCTACACCACTGCAAAAGGAGCTTAGACAGACAACAGCAGAAGGCAGCCCCAAACAGTACCCTGCCAGGCTACTCCCAGGCTTATCCCAGGGGTCATCAAAGGCACATCCCCACAAAGCACAGAGGAGTAGAGTGGCTTCTTGCCAGGTGGTAACCCAAATCAAGTACTCCCAGGGAAGGAATGCCTTGTCCCTCTGTCCATCTCAGGACTCCTTCAGGAGACCCATCATTCCTGTGCTTCAGATGTGGATCCCAACCCTGTGAATCATCAGGAGCAGCTCTCCAGATTGTCCTTCATACTAAAGGCTGCTTACCAGCAACTGGGGATACTGGGATCCAGAGGGCAGCTACTGGGCAGACTGAATGTCTGGATATGACTGCTGGAGGGATCCTCTTTACACATAAACATGTATTCTCTCTCATGAGCATCCACCCTGTCGTGCTGGGGGGAGCAGAGAGTTTGGTGCTGCCTGTGCCTGATGGGTGCTGTGCCTGGTCTGTGTGGTCTGTGCAGCTGACAATGCACACACATGGTGTAATGGTGTGCTCTGTGTGTTCTGCCTGCTGGGAATACATCTCTGCCCCCCTGATGGCTGGACTCAGGCATTTGGCTGTCCTACCACATCCTTAAATGTCCTTTATGAGATCTTCAGGTTAGTGCCGGATTCTTCTTGTAATCTCTGTCTTTTAGGTGTGTTAGCCTGCTCAAGTCACTGATCATCTAATGTGAGGAGAAGTTCACAGGATGGCAGACACTACAAGTCTTTTAAAAAACAACTTTTTACCAGTAAATCTTGACTGAAGAGGAATGACAAATAGCTCTAAAAATTAGAAAAAATTGCTCTTTGATAGTGTTACTCTTATAACCTTAAGGCCCTATTACAGCATGGTGTCTCCCTCAATGAAAGGAAAATCAAGGCTGCTAAATGTATTTGGAAATGTTGTAGAAAGTATTCAATTCACTAGCAGTACCATCATTCAGACCCATCAGCTGTGTCTTCTGAAAGATTGGTTTCTTCTAGATTTGCTGCAGGGACTTGCATAGTTGAATGCTGCAGCCAGTCACCTATTTCATGGTCAGCACAAATATGATTAAATATTCTTCCTTCACAGCATGTTTGCTTGAAATGAACTTTTACCTTGGAAGAATGATAGTCTGTCTTCTCACTCTGTGAGATTCTTACAAGATTCAGGAAGCTCAAGCAAAGAGGCTTTGATACTGTTAATCTTCAGCCAGCTTGTGAAGCAAAGATGCATGCTTTGCACTGGAAGCAATCTCATTTTTGGTCATGGACAGTGTGGTTTGATGCTTTGGAAGCCTTATGGATGTCTTCTCTGGCTGCTAAAGAATTCCTTATCAGTGTTAGATTACAGTGATTCAACATGACTAAGTTTAGACTGTGTGTGATGCAGTGGATCTTCTCAGGCACTCCTGATAAGGGCTTCTAGGCAATTAAAATGGCTCTTTGCTGCTGCCGTCTCATCAAAGTTGCATCCTCCTTCTCTCCAGCTGCTGTGAGAGCTGCTTTTCCTTCCCCTACCATGTCCCACAAACAGGACACAGACACAAGAAGTGTGCTGATCACAGGGCATGCAATGAACAAGGAAAGGTGCTGTAAGCTTACAGTCTCTGGGAGCTGGGACACAAGATAACTTCTTTTTGCACTGATCTTCTGAATGGAAGTCAGGTTGATTGGGCAGTCCCATATATAAACTGTTTGATTTTAGACATTGAAGTATTTCTCCTCTTCCTGCTATTCAACATTTTCTTCATCATTGCATCAGTCTTGGCACATAAACTAACAGCAGGGACTTTGCTCTCACTCTTCTCTGAACTATGACTGTGATGCAGCGGGAGGCCATGTTCCTTGAAGACGAGGCTTTGGCTCTGGAAAGGATTAATGATAACAGCTTTCTTGACTGTCTGACACTTATCTCACTCTCTAATTGCATGAAAATTTCAAGTTGTTTACTAGTATCACATTAGAAAGGCTTTTAAAATCCTCTATGTTCGATAACAACACTGGCATTTTCACCAGTGGGAAAGCTCTTGGCAGTATCTTCCTGCCTGCCCAATGCTAATCATCTAGCTATCCTAGAGGCTGTACAGTCAGTGGCAGTGAAATTGGCAAGAAGAGTGCACAATATTTGCAAAATGCACCATCTTGAGTCTTGGAATATGCCAACTGTTTTTTCTGAAATCAAAGATTCCTGAGTTCTCTGGCAAGAAAGAGGGAAAGCTGGTCTTAAGGAGCTGTGAGTTCTCCAAATCTGTATTTTCTGGTCATGGCTTCTCCTTTTGTCTGACATTTCTTGAATTGAAGCACTTTAAGTTCTGTGAATTAATGCAGTGAGCCCTGGATTTCATGGCAGTGCTGACCAAATTCAGAGCTTGTCTGCTTGCTACATTAACACTGGTAAGTCTTTTCGTAGATGCCATTTGCCTTCCATCTCACATGGTCTTTTCCTGACATAGCAGAAAGTGAAACATTTTGGCCTCATGTCAAACATCTTGAGATCATGTATTAAACAGTGGAGTAAAACTGTATTGCTGCTCTCTGTTTGTACCTAACAAATTCTCTCAGCAACCGAGATGCAGTTATCAGTCACTCATGCAGACACACACAGTACAAAGAGATTGCCTGCTGTGACTTGGGACATGGCCAGAGCACAGCTGAGCTCTCTCTAGTGGAGCATTCCCACTGTCACCGTAGCCATGGATCAGTAAATGGTAGGTTTTGCATATGTATCCCAAGAAAATGCTACCTCAGGGGTATGGAGATTAAAGATTTGCCAAGCCAATGACAAAAATATATTTATCTTCCTCATCCCCACCAAATTGAATTGTAAAATTACTATTTGGCAGTAATAGATGATTTCCACTTTATTTGATTGGAAAGGTAACACTGGATATATATTTTTAATGTTACTCCAACACCATTCTGTTCCTCTGAATTACTTTAATAAGGATATGATATATCTACCAATGAAACTTCAATTTCTCAGATTTTTGCTGGGGGGAAGAGGAAATATCGTAAATGTTATGCCCCAGATGGCAAACTTGGGAAAGGGTTGTTTAAAATGAGGACAAGCCACTTGTCTCTACATATTTTTGTAGGGTGCTCCCTGGAACATTCTTCAGGTTTTTTGTTATTTATATGCTTTGCCTCTTCCCATTATTATTCCTCCATAAAACACCTCATTTCTTTGCTTCCCAAGACTCCACCGAGGGACAGATCTTGAAGTGGACTGTGGAGACTATTTCAAACTACACAATCACACCCATCTGACTTCTCCCAACTTAGCTATTATAAGACCAAAATTGTTCAGATAAGATTTCTTTATAGTGAAGTACATTATTCAGGATTCAGAAGGAAAGATCTTGGCCCTTCAACACCCACTGTAGAGAATTCTGTTTTCAGGTTTAGAGGTGCTACTTTCATTCCCCAAATCATAGCAATAACAGCAGTTTTTAGAAAGCTACATTATTTTCTCCCCTCCTTTTCTTGTCCGTGTATACTTTCTTCTCAGTATCAAATATAATTTAGTCATACTAAGCCTGAGCTGTCACAGACAGCTTAATGTTATATCTGTATACCTGCTGAAGGCTTGAACAAATTGCTCACAAGAAAGACTGGTGACATTTGAAAGGAATGGCATTCAGACATCAGCAGATTCAAATTAAGATATGACACATCATAGATACAGTTTTATTATTTAAAATTCAATGTATCTTCCTGAGCCCTTAAAACAAATGTTTGGAAAAAGCCATTTTAATCCTTTAATGAAAATCACATTTAAGAGAGGCAGATCTGAATGATATCATTAATATTTCAAAAATTAAATCCCAAGTCTCTTAGATACAGATTTTCAGTGAGCAAGCTATCTCTAAGAATAGGAGGAGAAAAACAGGTGTGTGTATGCATGTGTGTGCTTGCTTGTGAAAATGAATGATAAAGATATTGTCATAACTTTGTTGGGGAAAAATATGTCACACCTCTTTCATGCACACCTGTTCTTATCAACTATTCATATTTCCCTGCAGCATGTTGACATTGCAGTTCCTTGTTTTGTGCCAGACTGGCATCCTTCTGTTTGCAAATAAGTACAGTAACATTTTATACATAATTTTGAAACAGCTCAGTTATCACATTCTTGGAAAAAAAGGGAAAGATTCTAGTTGATTCCCTTGTTTTCTCCCAGGGCAAGATAAAAAATCTACACTCCACAGCTCTCACCAGCTCAACTCTTGCTGAAACAGAGCTACCTGAGCTTAAATTACAATAGAAACTGTATTGTTAAGACTGACTAAGGGATGATAGTATTTGAAAGATAGTTCACAAATGCACCTGGGTGATGTTGCAAGATAAGGCCATGGCAGCTGAAGTGGCTGAGACAGATCAGGGAATCTGTCTCTGTACACTTATGAATTCTGCTTGATTTTCTGAACTTCACCTCTGACCAAAACCTTCAGTGTGAATTAAATCTTTCATTTTATGGGCAAAAACAGCCAGAGAGACTGAACTAGACCATTAACATTTGAATAACCTTGTCTTGCTAAAACAGAAGATACTGGTAGCTTCATCAGCTGTTAATAACCTTCTGCCTAAATCCTGGCAGAGGTCAGAGAGAAAAAAATTGAGGTGTTCATATCATAAGGAACTGTTTTTATGAAAACATGGTCTCTTACATTTTGTTTAATACCTGGAAGATTTAGAAGGAGACAAAGCAGCAAACAGCCTGTACTTCTCAGGTCTTTTGTATTTCAGTAAGATGTGAAAGGTTTTTACTTACAGCATGGAAGTAGAGTTTTCAAATATCCTGTGTTTGGACCCTTTGCTTTAATATAACATCTAAAGGCATTAATTTTCTGAGGTTTTGTAGTACTTTTCCCTCTGCTTAGTTCTCAGCTGTAAAATAGTAAGCCCCAAAGGTATTCATGAGCTATCAGTGAAATGCAGTGATGCTTGGCTTTGGCCTTGGGGCAAACATCTGAGGTTCCAGGGTGGGAACCTGACTCCCAGAACTAATCTGAAGAGTTAGGGAGGGTGATGATAACTACTTTTTCTGTATTAACAGTGGGCAAAATTATGTTCTGCTGCCCTTTGAGTGCCTAAATCCCATACTCAAACACAGCAGAGGTCTTCAAAACTAACACTGAAATACTGTCTCAGGCCAGATATGTCCCTCTCTTGTGCCAGTGGACTTTTACAAAACCAACTAGCTAAGAAAACTTGTGGCTGGGTTTAGACATCAGCTTTAGCAGATTTCTCAAAATCTGACTCAGAGAGCCCTGATCTTTTACTGAGGAAAAGGGAAAAAAGTTTGAGTGAAGCTTGGTAGGACACTTACCTGGAGTGTTATGCCTCAATTCCTGTACCAAGTACAATATAAGTACTTAAGTAATTGAAACACTGAACAGAAGGAGCTAAAGCAAATCCTATCCAGTAGCAGCTATAGACCAAAGTTAATTGTCTCTGGATAACAGAAGAACAGTCTTTAAACTCATATTTCAAATGCAAGCAGGAAAAACAGGGGTCTGAAGTTAAGTCTTCAAAATCCAAGGTTAGTCCATCCCTAAGCAAAAATGAGTTACCAAATCTATGCATTCTGTTTCACTTTGCAAAAGACTATCCTGAGTTTTAAAGTGTCTTAGTTTAGAAAGACAGGTATCTGCCAGAGAAAGCTGGACTTTCCCTTGGAATAGAGAATGTAAACCCCCTTCCCCAAATTATTATAATTTTACAATTAGGGGATTTCAGGCAAAGATTTTGGGAATAGGAATAACAGTTCTTTACTAGGAATATTAAAAACACAAATGGAATAGTACAAACAATCAAGTAAGCAAAACAAACCCAAAAAACCATAGAAAACCCTGACAGAGTCAGGGATGTGACCTGACACCCTGTTGGTCAGGGTGTCAGAAGCATCCCAGATGAATCCTCCTGGAGTAACAGATGCAGTTCTGTGGAGTAGAGATGGTCCTGTAGAAAGTCCAGTGGTGGTGAGATGGGTCCAGTCTTCTTCTGGGAATCCAGTGGAAAACAGGATGTCCTGGTGTTCCTACATCTCACTTTTATGTAGGTAGGATCACCTGGGGCACCCCTCACTGGGCGGAGCATCTCACAATGTATTTTGTCATGTCATTGGTGAGCCTTAATGGCCCATTAGAAGCAGATATTCCCCTGGAGGGAGGATGGGTGGGGAAAGAGATAAGAAACACTGCCTTACCTGGTTTTAACAGCTGGGCCATTATCAGAAGACATCCACCCCCCTCTCCCCTGGAGTTACAGAGATAAAGAGAAAACATGTCCCCAACTGCTTTCAACAGATGAAATAGAATACACGTTTTTCATTCTATAACCCAAGACAAAAGCAAGAAAATAATTAAATTTTTAACACAGTGAGTGAAGACTGATTATTTTCTGTAGTTTTGTGTGGAATTATTTTATAAGTGTTAGGATAGCATTTATTGTAAACTGTAATATTAGCTGAGCTGGTTAGATAGTTTGTAAGTTGGGCCCCCTGTCCTTATCAGAAGTTGATAAGGGTTTCCAAGACAACCCAGGCTTTCGCCCAGATTGGTCCACCCCCCCGCCCTGAGATCATCCCCTTCCCATCCTTTGTAATGTATCTTCTCCCCTGTATCCATAAATCATCCCCAAGGTCTAGTGCGTGGACAGTGGTTGGTAGACCCCCAAAACACTCCACCCCAATTTAGCTTGATTTGTTCTTGTTTAAGTAATGTTATCGGTATGTACTACCTGGCTTGGTTTTATTGGTTTTTAACTTGTACCCACCCCTTTGGAACTGGACTGGTAAAAACCCCTCCAGGACTCAGGGTCGGGGTCTTTTCTCGCTCTCTGGGGAAGCTCCGAACCTGGGTCCAGGGAACTCCCCTGTGTACCCCAAATAAAGACCTGTTCCCAATTCCTCGAGAGTGAAAAGGCCCCTCCTTCTGACCACGGCTGTGATAGTGGAGGTGATCAGTGCTGCAGAAGGCCCACACAAAGGCACTGTTGGAGCGCAGCCAGGGCTGCTGGGTGATCAGCCAGGCAGAGCTGGCTCCAGAGACAGAGCTGTGAGCAGCAACAATTTTCTTCAATCCAGAGTTCACAGGCTATTACTCAAAGATCCTTATTAGCTATTTTGGTTGGACTTGACGATCTTGCAGATCTTTTCCAACCTTAAAAATTCTACAATTTTACATGGCTCCCACTTAGAATATTTTGTCCTGTTGGAGACCTTCCAATGGCTTATCCATTTCCCATCATTATCCCATGAATTTCATAAGAAATTAACAAAAACAGGCATATCCATTAGACTGTGACTTTAATATCATATTTGACTGCTAACTTCAACAAAGAGTTTTTGCATTATCTCAAAAAAATCTATTTTCAATACAAAACAATACCTGTTTCAATAAGCAAGGTCTCAGCAAAGCTGGGATCATTACTCCAGGCTGATACAGGTTTTGCCCTTTTATGATCATGAACAAACAGATAGGCGGAGTTTCACTTGAGGGTGAGCCAAAAGCAGAGTAATACCAGTTTAAAATATCCCAAGATGATGCAGCACTCTGGTCAGGGAAGTCTGGACAGAGGTATTGTCATCTACCACTCCTGTGTGAGAACATGTGCAATTGGGATATCTCATCTCCATGGAATCCCATATATATCACTCTAATGCAAATAGAAGAAAGTGCTCATGATAAGGATTGATATCAAGAAAAATGCTTCTGGCTGAAATAGTTTTGGTAGATGAAATATTTTCAGAGATAATTCAGTAACAATTTTAGGTTTTTTTCAGGAAATATGATTTCATGAGACTGAAACTGGAACAAAAGAGTATAGTGTCAGAAGTTTATTATTTCATAGTAGTATATAAGAAGCAAGGGCAAGGCACTTTTTAAGAGTCCTCAACAGAGACTTGGAAATTTTGTGATTAAGGGAGCGAAGATTCAGGCTTAAAGGACAGTGCCACAGAAAATGTAGAAGCTGACAGCAAGATGATTAAGGGGTGAAATTTAACAGAATTAACAAATGTTAAATGGGATTAGTTGGTGGATCCTGAAGATTTGCCTGCTTACTTTCCTATGACTAAGATTAGAAATACTGGCAAGCCGGTTCCAGTGGTCTTAGTAATGCCACCAGGTCTACATCACATCCAAGTTATGTTGCAATCTAGACCTTGGCCTCCTAATTAAATCACTCAAGCAGAGAAATTAAAGAAAGAACACAGAGAAATTAGAAGATTGTGATGCACAGTCTTTTGCAAAAAATAAATGTGCTTTCAAATTACTGTACATAACAGAAATGGAGTATTTACAAATACTTTTGTGGCAGATTTTTTAAGAATTCCCATTGCTGTTTCCCCCATTTAGAATATTTTAAGTGTTTTCACTTGTTATTTGGACATATATATGTGATATGTTTCCACACAAGCATCTTGGAGAGTACTTCACTGCTCCTTTTTGAAAAAGGAAGGAGGAAACTGTACTTTTAAAATGAAATATCACTGAAAAATAAATAATACCCCCAAAGGCAAGTGAGTGATTCACAGGGGAAAAATTTGGTTGAAATGTTTTCCCTTTTATTCTTGCTGTTGAAGACTAGATTTCATAACAAGCTTCAGGTTTATTGTCATTCAAAATTACTTGTGATTTTTTTTTTTTTTTTTTTTTTTTGGCTGCTGAGCCTTTGAATGCCAGCTTTTGATATTTTTTTACTCAATAGACAGTGAAAGATTTTGCATATGTTCCAGTGTGGTAGGGTGAGGCTTAAGAAGCTTCTTGTTACTTTAAGCATATTTTATTTTCCATATGGAACTTGGGAAAAAGACCTTGTTATCAGACATGAAGCAACAGATGACAACTCCGTAGTCAGCCTGTTGTTTTTTTATGAATGAGATCATCATGATGCAAGCACACCAACTAGAAGAGTCAAAACAGTTGAACTAAGATTATGATAGAATATCTTGCTTCCATGAATGAACATAACAGAGGAGGTAATTATAATGTCTAGAAGTCTGAGCTACTGGGAAAGCAGAACTGGCCATATATTTGCCAAATATTTTACAATAAGTCTAGAGACTGATAGCTGGGATGGTGACATCAGCTGGTTTGCACCCACTCTCCTTAGGCACATTTGTCTTAGTGAAAGCTAAAGAGAGTGGTTGAAAACAAAACAAGGGAACAAACTGGGGATGATCTCAAGCCTGTTTTTTGAAATTGGTGCCCTGTCCTCTCACTTAGAAATAGAAGTGTTTCCTTTAGATCATAACAGGAAGACATAGGGCATAGGAAGTTCTGAGAAAGAACCCCCAAATCGAATATGCTTTCTTTTTTGTGTCTGAGACAGTAAAAATATACCTGTAAATTAACATTGTTAATGAGAACCTCTTATACCAAGTGCAATAATGTAAAAAGTAATGTGCCATGTCGGGAGTTGGGTTGTGGTATTTTTGCATTTCTGGACCTTATTCTGGGTACATTTAAGCAACCATTTTCTGGAAACAAAATACTGGGAGCAAGGGAGGAAACTGAGCATGACTCAATATGAAAAATTTTAGTTGAGAGTTGTCTGTTGAAAATGATTTCTCATGTCTAAAGCCTACAATTCCTAGGTTATAACCCTACCTTGGAAAGTTATGCTTTCTGTAAAGCTCTATCAGCTCTTTCCATTTCTTTCCACCTCTTTATCCCTTCCTATAAATACTATTCCTTTCATCCAGCTTACTAGTGGATAGGAGGATAAGGAAAGAAGTGTCAGAGCTTGGATGTTTTCTCCACCATACACTACCCAGCACTCCTACAACAATTCCCCACAGAGCACAACAGGGAAATGGAATACTTCAAACACAGATAAACGAGGATGATTATTGCCAATGAAGATATGAATGCCAAGAACTTTTAAAAATTATTTCCCTGGGTGGATTCCATTAGTGACCTGTAAAAATGCCATGGCTTACCCCGCTGTAAAAGTGCCACAACATTAAAAAAAGCAGGGACTAGAATACCCTGGGATCTTGCCTCATCTTTGAAGTAGTATTAGCCAGCTGACATGGGGTGTCCACATGAAGATTAAGTGTGACCTAGCTAGTGAGCTGGAAATACGCCATCCTTTAGGTGAATTCAGTGTCTCTGACAGAGCAGATTTGTATCGTAGCTGCTTACAGTATTTGCAATTCATATTATGCAGGCCAGCACAAATTGTAAAGCACATCTTGTACAATCAAGCTGTAATCAAAATTTACTTCCACAGACAATCCAAGCATTTCAGCTAAGAACACACTTTTTACAGTGTTCTTGATAGTAAATTCTAAGCATTAAAATTACACAGCAAGTTTTCATTAAATGGAGTTGATTATGTTTGCATCCTAATTTAATTACTATTCATAGGAAGTATTTTTGCTATTTGCTCAGCTATGATATCCAATCATTTCACGCTGTTATACATTTTACTTTGTATTTTTAATTTGGCAAGCCTAGGAGGATTAAGTAGTCCATTTAATAAAGAGATAGGTGGACTCTTCATTTCTGTATCGCAGAGGCATTTAAAAAGAATTAATACAAATGGGCAAAAAAGGAAGATACCATTGAATGTAAAATAATGTAAGAAACATTCATGATCTGGTATTATGATATTATACTGATTTTGAGAATGAAATACTTCAATGAAATAAGTGACAAGGCTCAACTCTCTTGTACTGCAAGATACTGCACTGAACCACTTATAAATTATGTTGTGATTATACATAACTATTTTAAACCTCATATTCATTTCAAGAATATTACTTCAAAGATTTATTCTCAGATATGTACTCAAAGCAACAATTTTTTACCCTTATCATAAGTTCTTAGTCTAATATATTCGGTGCATTGTAACTAGATTTATTTTGTATTCTAATGCATAGAATCAGTCATAACAGTTTGATTTGGAATTTTAACAGGAGCTACATTTTCCCAATGGGACTCCATTGTTGGTTAATATTAATGTTCCCTTAAAATGAAGCTGTCTTTGTATTTATTGAGTGTGAAAGCCTAGCCTTCCAAAAGATAGGTTATGCTGATGTGAGGCTACACCGTTTTGTCCTTAGGATTTGTCCTTAGGAGGTTGAACCTTAGAGCTGCCAGACTGATTTGGGAAATCTGATCTCACTGCTTAAGTCTGTGAGCCACACAATGCTCATCACCTGAGCTGGCAGGAATTCACCTACACAGGTCAGCTGGTAGGAGCCCATGTGAATGAGAACACTAATCATTAATGCCACCCCAGAGATGTGAGAGCCTTCCTTGCTGACAGAAATAGGTTCCACTAGCACCAAGAGCATACTTTACTGAGAGGAGAACTGAGATTTGTAGTATGTCATGGGGTCAGTGGAGCAAGTTTAAATAGAATATAGTGATGCCTAGTTATTTGATAAAATAACTACTGAAATAAGCCACAAAGATGTCACATGCTCTGGATGACAAAATAAATTTAAAGCAAATCAAGCTGATTCATGAGTTGCATATACTTTAAAAAAATTCAAATTGGAAGTTTTTACCTCCTTTAGCAGTTTGTAAAAGTGATAGGTGATCATGGGAAGAGTGAAGGAGTTTTGATACCAGGTGATCCATTGCTTGATTTTATTACGACTAACATTGAAAAAGCATTTTAAACTGATCAGATCAGTTCAAAGATCTACATCCATATCAGCAAAACAGAAAGATATTTGAATCAAGGGTGACATACCCTCACAGGACCTTTCTTCTGGAATTTTTCTGGGCACATTTTCAGGTACATACAACCATACTAAGAAGAAAAAGAGATAACAGATTTTGTTTTCCCTTCTGAGATTCACAGTGTCAATGAATTCTCCCACTGGACACTAGTAATAAATAAATTTGGGCTGATCTAGAGAACATAATAAGACATACAAATGTCAGCATCCCCTCAGCCAACAGCTATTTGAATGAGGAATCAACACAGAAAAGCCACTGAGGGTTCTGCTCAGCAAGAACAAAAACTTTTCTAATTATCTACCCTCAGTTCAGCGCAAGTACCAAAAAGATACCCATACCAGCCACTGTGAAGACAAGTAACTCTACCCCAGCCAAAATCAGCACTTAAGGCCACAGGGCACCAAGAAGTTTATTTCATATACTTGTATCATATAAAAGCAATGTCATGTCAAAATTTTGTTTGTAGTTGTTCTGCAGCTGTAAACACAGAGGAATGCTGGCCAGTTGTTTCTCAGAGTGTGATGCTTCAGTTAAGAGGAGCACAGATTAAAAAAAAGGTTACATGCAGATATTATAAATACAATATATTCCTGCAAAGTACCTCCTAATTGTAAAAAAAAAAAAAAAATGCTGAAGGACTCTGTGAATCTGCAAGAAAGCCTCATCATGTTTGCCAAATTTCTGAATGAAATATTTAGACATATCAGTGAACAAGAGAATAGAAAACTCAAGTGTAGATAAGAATTACAATATTAAATGCAGAATTTTTCTTTCCACCTTCCAAGATTAGCATTTTCTCTGTTTTACAGTGCCATCTGTATAGAATATGGAATAATTCCAAAACTTAAGATCTACTGCCCAAAAGGCAGGTAGAAATTTGAATTGTAGATCAGAGTTAAGCGTTAGGTTAATTCATGTGAGAACTCATGTTTAAAATGTACACCAGACCATCCAGTGAGGATCTGCACATTTAATAAATGCACCTATGCACACACAAAAGACCAGCACATGCAACACATATAGTGAGTAATCTTGAATACAACTGTCTTGATAAAGGAATCTGCTTGCTTGTCATATGTATTATTAGAACACAGTTTTATTTAGTAGGCAATCTTTCATATATTGATTGGTCTTGGCTGAACTATCTATTTGAATTCCAATAATATTAATTTCAAAATGGAAGTACCTAGCAGCACAAGGATCAGGTAAGCAGGTTGCTGAAGATGTATGGACAACTTTAAACTATAATTGTTCAGAATATGATAAGTTTTATTGGCCATTTACAGTACTATCTACCTTTGTCAGGTATTTTATGGCATAATTTCTTTCTCCCAAATGTCTTCTTTCAATTAAGTACTACCATTGTGAAGTTAGTTTTTTTTCTGGACCTCACTGCTTTTACATTAATATTTTCTCATAGAGATGGATACAAAATTTGCACTGTGGGAATATTACCAGTAGAAAAACTGGCCCATAACTTCTATTATCCCAACAGCTTGAATATATACAACTGTACCAGCTCACACTTCACATGCTCTGTAAAATCAAGGATCCATTCACTTTGTTCCACTTGCTCCCATGGCTGGCATTGATGAATATAAGTAAGGGCTTCAAGATCATTGAGTTCTTTTTTGGCAGTCTCCTGAATTCTTTCAAAGCAGTAATGTACTTTCCCTCTTTTAAATTAACACTGAAAAATAGAGAAGGGTCAATCTTATTGCAACATCATAAAAAAAGGTTCTGTTGTAAGTCATCTGAAAAAGCCCAGAAAATGGCCATCTCATTAATCTTTTGCATTCTTCAGAGTTTATATTTATTCATAGTCTTAGGATTACAAAGGGTATTTCCATTGCCCTAGGGACATACACAAACTATCTATATTATAATTCTGGTACTGAATTATTAAGGAGTTACCACTGGAGTTTCACCAAAATAGTGACTCTTCAAGAGAAAACCGGGTGCAGTCTCTGGGAGCTGACAGTGGTTGTGCTATCTGGATTGGTATGATTTCCCCTAGGAGCAGAAGAAGCAAGAGCTAAACCTCAGTATGCTCTTTCCTGGGCAACCTTACGTGCCATCTGTTTGTATCATCATAGCAAAACACAAGTCCAGGCTGGTGGTCAGATCTGTCACCTAATTCATTCTCAATAGGAATCACAGTTCTGCAGTCACACACCAAAAAGGTATGGTGCTGACCAGAAGCAAGTAAGTAGTGGGTGGAGAACTCTTCATGGTTCTTGTTAGGAAGGGGCCACAATAGCTTATATATTTTAATGTTCTTATTATTGAAACAAAGTAACAGCTTCATTAGTTCTCATCTTTGTCATATTTACTACTCACAAAAAAATCTGCACAAAAATGCACTAGCTATAACTTTTATCAGTTAGGAATCTTCAACTGGGTTTGTAAAAAAACCCCTCAGAATCAATAGTGATTTGAGGACTTGAGAGAAAAAAGCATTCATTCAGGCACTGTACAAAAGAGCTTGATGATAGTGTCAGCTGGTAGGGCACAGCAATGACCACTGGCTTTTATGTCTGCTTTGCCAAACGGAATTGTTTATAATACAATTCTCTTCTATGCATTTATTAGAAGAGGAACTGAGTGCTCCTTTTTTGAGTCCTCCTTTTAGCTTTCTGAATAAAATATTTTTCATGACACTGGAGGTCCTCCTATTATATAATCATGAATTTGTATTTATTAGGACAAGCTGAAAATTTGATTTCTTATGTGAGAACTAGCCAAAAGCCCTAGAAACAGAACCTTTTTCTAAGGCAAATCTCTTCAAAACCAAGTTTTCTCCAAATTCTCACTGTTATTATTATCAACACAACAAACCATTTCAGTGGCATAGCAGTGTATTCAAAAACAGGGTAGAGGTATAGATGTGTATTTATCTAACTTGCTAAGTATCCATCAAACTGAAAGGGGAAATATGGCTGATAAACTTTTACTCAGTTCAGTTAAATGAGACACTCTTGCATGTTTTGTTTTAGCATATTCCTCCTTTTCCTTTCCTCTCCTCAGAGCGAATGTTTAACGTCCACTGACATGCAGCTCTTTTCCGATTTCTGATTCGTTCACCACATAACTTAAAACACAAATTGTTTATTTAGGATAATGTTAATGGTGTCTGATGCCATATCATCTCACCGTGCAAACAATTACTGCTAAATAAAATAGGACCAGCTGGCCCTGCTTGTCCATGCTACCAAACTGCCAGGTCATCCTTTAATTCACTTTTTTTTTTTTTTTTAACTGTTCTACCTACAATACACATCCCTGACAGAAGATTGTAGTGCTCAGCAGTATGGTGTGGTCCAGTCTGCAGCATCTGAACATGAAGCCTGAGATTGTCCCTTGGAGTTCTTCTTGTAGTAGTAAAGGCATAGCTATATTGACTCAGAGTCTCTTTAACTTCAGTGAGGATATATGTGATGTTGACGTGCCTTGGGTTGCAAGGAGGACCAATGCTGCTAAAATAATGCCCAAGTATTGCCTAAGTCCATTATATGCCTTTAAGGACTTCGAGGGATTCAGTTGAGTCAGACACCTTAAGTAAAGGGAGATATCCCAAAGAAGAGGAATTTTGACAAAATTTGGGGCTAGAAAAATTGCCAGTTACAGTCTAGATAGTTTATATTTGAGCATACTGGGAAATTTTTTTATTACACTGACAAGAGTCAGATTAAATCTGGATTTTAATATTAGCTGTGTGGATGGAGCAGAAAAGATTTTTTAGAAATATTACAGAGAAATAATCTGCAAATTTCTTCTATAACTCTGGTCATGGGGATATAGCTACAGGCAAGGCAATGGTGTTTCCCTGCTATTCCCTGCTACTTCAGTGGTGACATTCCTTTAGTAAAGGACTGGAAGGCCTTTTTTACTGCATCAGGCTTGAGCTGGCAGTCAGATATTCACAATGAGATGTGAGAAAGACAACCTGGAGTTTGAGATGAGGCAGAGAAAAGAAAATGGAACAGGATAAAATATCTCAACTGTCAAGGCTGAAGAAGTTGAGTGTGACATTCTGGATTTTGGTGCTTGAAGACTGGATGGACATAGGCAAATCAAAGAGAAACACCAAAATCTGAAGGTTCAGGAAAGCCCACCAAGGAATGGAATTGCTCAAGGAACAATTTGTTCACCCTGGAAGCCATCCAGAAGTACAAGCAAAAGAAAGAGATAGTGAAGGACAGTGACAGTCAAGAAGGAAATGGAGCATTGCTTCTGTAATCTGGATAAAAAAGAGCTTTGGTGAAGCTAGGATTTGTCAAGTCCATAAATTCACTAACAGATCTTAATGGTCCTGACCGTCTTAACCTTGTATAGACTTAAGCTCTGGCCCTGACCATCCTGTACCCCTGCCTGTGGCCCTGAGGTTCCCTGTAGGTTCATGCCTGGGCACCCAGAGCTGCCTGAGCTAGGCTGCAGGTAGGCTAGTCTCCAGTCCTGTCTTCTGCAGTTCCTGACAAAATGTCCTGGACAGCCTCATGGCCTTACTTGTTACCTAGCCTTGACTGAATGAGCGATATTTATTCTTTGCTTGCTCTCATTTGATTTTAAGTTAGCTTTGACAAATTAATTCTTCTCTTCTGTTGTAAACTGGCTCATATATCCTGAATCTTCATTGCTGCTGGTGCAGTCCCCCCAAAACTGAACAAAGCTGTATTCAGTTTAAAAAAAATAACCAACAAAAAAACCCCATGACTGGCTTTGACCAAAATGACTGAAACATGTAGCACATAAGAGCACAAAGCCATTGTGTCCTAGGTTTACTTGCAGGAGGAGGAGCGTAGAACCTGCAAGTTTGGCTAAATTGCTATTCCATACCATACACATCAATGCTGGAAGATGTGGTCTTGTTTTTTGTCAGGAATAACTGCATGTCCCTGATGAGCTGCAGGAATGACCACCATCTTGCCTTCATCTCACTGGCCACAAAGATTTAAGTCGAGGTAGTGAATGCCTTTTGTGTGTAAACTACATTCTCTTTTGTATACTTTTGTTATTAATTTTGCCACAGTTACTGTGCCATTCTTATTCCACTTCTGTTTGCTTTCAGTAAATTGTTGTCTCCACCCACACACTCTGCCTTTGTCCCTCTCTCACTGGAGGGGGCAAGGGAAATGGAATGGTTTATATGGGTTTAATTCCCAGCTGCTTCTAAACTACCACAGTGGTTTTTACTACTTTTAATGTTCTACTGGGCTATGAATAGAACAGTTTTTTAAGTTCCACTAAAAGTTTCTATGACTCTTGAGCTCTTATTCACTTGAAATCACCTTGGTCTTACTATCTGTTCTTTACAATGAGCAGTGTGGCAAAGTTCCAAGATGCTGTTGTAGATATTAGTAAAACTAATGTGAACGACAAAATCAATCTGGGATGGTATATTCTATTGGAAAAAGTTTTAACACTTTTCAGCAAGGATCTGTACTGATGCCCATTTTTCAGTTGTTAAATGCACTATGAATGTAATGTGAAGTACTGAGTTAATATAAAATGATTTTACCAAAATGGCAGAAGTCCACTCATATTAGGAAAGTTCCCTTTTCAAATTAAAAAAAAAAAGCTTTAAAGTTTAAAAATAATGACAGTTAAAAATTATTTCTAACAATTTTCACAGAGAAACAATAGAAAAATATAATCAACAACAGGTGTAAGCTTTGAGGCAAAGTCTAAGAATAAGAGCCATGGAACAGAAAATTTGCATTTCCTTATTATTTTACTGTGTTTATGACAATTTAATCTGAAAGTATTTTATCATTTTTATCAGGTACAAGAATCAAATATTTCAGTAAAGCTTTTATCCAAATTTTATATCTAAAGAAAAGATAGTTAACTGATGCGAAACTTGAATCAGTATTACAGATATAAACACTAAATTTTACATCAGACAAAACTGATTTATTCTGGTCACTCATTTTTCAAGCTAAGAGGAAACTACAATTACTAAAACAAGATTTTAAAAGCTGGTACTTAATGCATAAATCTATATGCGTCTCTGGCATGTTTGTCAAGACTGGTCATACATGTGGTCTGTGACTCATTATGTAGGCATTTAAGGACCAGACCCAGGAGCAAAATAAAATTATTTGGTCATATGTGCATTTCTTGAGATCATCATCAGAACTTCTTTAAACCATGGAGACAGGCAAATATCTAACACAGCCAGGCCCTTACCTTAGAGGAAAAAGAACCACTTCTGGCCAGCAGAAACCCCCATACGGCTGCTTTTAAACAATCTGAATCTTACCTGTAAAATTCTTAACTAAAATAAGGTTATTTTTCTGAGCTCAGCTTCTAGCAGGGCATAGTTGAAGCTAAAAAGTAACTTCACAGATTTGTTGGGATATTAAGGCTTTCTTTCAAAATAAGATGTAGCACAGAAATGTGCAGAGCAAAAAGAGTTAATTACTGATGTTGAACTCAAATGCCAAATGCCTGAGTTATGCACCCTGTCAAAAAGCTCCCTAATATCATCACCTCTTCCAGCAACACTCAGATATGAAGGAGAACTGAGATGAAGGGAGGCTAAGTTACAATTTTTTTACAGAGGTAATTTTAAATTCAAGGAAGACATGAAGAATACTCTTACCCCAATATTTCAATCCAAACCAGAAATTATACTGTGAATTCTAGAACTAAGAGCTCAGAATTTATGCTTTTTCAGCAGCAGTGATTTTTATAAATGGTCATAATAGCACTAGTGCAGAAAAAAATGGAATTTGTTGAATATGCACTGTTGAAAGCACTCTTGAATAAGGACCAAGTATTCCTGCTTGGTTACCAAGACACAGGCAGGAGATTGTGGCAGTTCTTTCGGAGGCAGACATAGTTACATCAGTATTATGCTCCTAAAACAAGTGCTCAGGGATTTACAGCTTGAATTCACTTGACACTGAAGCTGATCTCTGTGCCAAATACCCCAATGCAAATATTAACCCAGGACTCCACAAGCTATACTATGTGTTAGTGAGCTTGCAGGTAAAGTTTAAGTTGTTGATTTTGACTAAAAGAGCCATGAATTAGTTTAGGATCTCACAGAGTCCATGTTCACCAGCTCAGATAAATAAAGAGCCAACAGCCTATTTGACAGTCTTTAAATTGACTTTATTTTCAAATAAAAAACATTAACCCTCAAGTGAGCCAAGAAAGAGCAAAGCCTGCTGTTCCTGCTAGTCCTTGTAAGTCTTATTTCACACCAGACTGCATCTAAAGAGATACTTATATCCTTCAGCCTGGAATTATTCTAGTTTATCCCTGGTACCTTAATGATTTTTTAAGGAAAAAATAAGGCAACTGCCTTTGTAGGTGCTTAAGTACTATAGTAAAACTCCTTGATCTTTTTCATCACTATTCACTTCTCCATGAAACAAAAGACACATCAACAGCCGTAAGTCTTATGGTTTCCTGAGAAAAGGCAACAATTGCTTGAGTAGTCCAGAAGCAGAGACAGGTTATAAATAAAGCACTGCCATAGTTTTTATCAAGGCAGTATAGGGAGAATAAGCACAGCAATCCCCAGCAGATGTTACTTGAGAATTTCAGCCGCCCATGTGACAATGAGGCACTCTTTTATGTTTCAATGTGCTCCTCTGGAAGAAGCTCTTGGCTCAGACAGTAATAATTATCATTCTCAAAATAACCTGCTGTGAAAATACCTGTATGAAATACCTATGTTAACATCTGCATTTTCAAGAATTAAAGCATTAAAAGATACACACACAAAATGTCTGCATGGGCAGCTTACCTTTGCTGAAGTGTTTTGTTCACCACTGAACACACTGTGACTATGACTGCTCCAAACCTACAAATGTCAACATGAACTGGTTAAACTCCAGTTAGATAAAGAAACTGAATGTAGTTGTTTTTGATTCTCCTTCTTCTGTCCTAATTCCAAGACCCCTTCTTTTGTAATTACAATAATGCTTTTTCATTTTTCCCTCTTCAAATTTTGCACTATTTGAAGATATAAAAAGGAAATATATACTGTGATTAGCATATATTGTGACTGAATTTAACCTGGGGAAACTATGTCAAAGTAGTCTTCCTTTAAAAAAAAATATAAAACTTGCACATAATATGTTTCTTTTAAAACCATTATTCTGTACCAAAAAGTGGTAGGAGCACACGAATTGCACAATGAAACTAACCACTGTGCACCACTATCAGCGACAAGCAATCAGCTTGTGTAAGTCATAGATAAAATCAGATCCTCCTAATTAAAGGTTCAACATATTTAAAGGGAGATCAGCAAATATAAGGAATAAATGGAAGCACTCAAAAAAAGGCAAGCTGCCAAAAAACAATCATAGCTAGTTTACAAAATATAAATGAAAAAAGATCCTTGCATCAAACCCAGAGGTGAGAAATCCAAAGAATCCCAGAATTGTCAAGGTTAGGAAACATCTTTAAGATCATTGAGTCTAAGTCAGCCCAGCACCACCATGTTCACGATTAAGCCATGTCCCCAAGAGCCGCATCCACAATTTTTTTAACATTTCCAGGGATGGTGTCTCCACCACTTCCTTGAGTAACCTGTTCCAATGCCTGACCACCCTTCCAGTGAAGAAATTCTTCTAATATACAATCTAAACCTCCCCTGGTCCATCTTGAGACCATTTCCTCTTGTCCTGCTGCTTGTTACCTGGGAGAAGAGACCAAGCCCCACCTCACTACAATCTTCTTTCAGGCACTTGTAAAGAGCAATAAGGTCTCCCTGCTTGAGCCTCCTTTTCTCCAGACTAAACAGCACATTCCAGTCCCTCAATGTGTCTCTTGAAGTGAGGGAACCAGAACTGGACAGAGGATTTGAGGTGTAGCCTCACCAGTGCCAAATACTGGGGGACAGTCATTGCCCTCATCCTGCTGGCCCCACTATTGCTGACACAAGCCAGGATGCCATTGGCCCTCTTGACCACCTGGGCACAGCTGGCTCATGTTCAGCAGCTGTTGATCAGCATCCCTGGATTCTTTTGTGCTGGGCAGCTTTCCAGCCTCTCTTCCCCCCACCTGTGGCACTGCCTGGGGTTGACTCAAGAGCAGGATCCAGCACTTGGCCTAGTTGAATCTCACACAACTGGGCCTCGGCCCACGGATCCAGCCTGTCCTGATCCCTCTGCAGAGCCTTCTTGCCCTCCACAGATCAACACTCCCACCCAGCTTGGTTTTGTTTGCAAACTTGCTGAGGGTGCACTAGATCCTCTTGTCCATGTCATCAGTAAAGGCCCAAATGCAAATATAAAGAGAGAAAATAAAAACTTCAAGAACCACTTCCTTTCAATGCATTGCTTCTGAGCAGCAAATTAACTTTGCTTTAATCTTACCATCCCAAGACACAGTATTTGGCCTCCAAAGGATCTGAGGATTTTTGCCAGCTGACTTGGGAACTCAGATTGCCTTAAGGAAAGTGAAGGGATAGCAAGGCCTTTGAAGGAGAAATTGTCATTATAATTAATTTTTTTCCCATGATGGATCTGTGCTTATTGTGGGAACCCAAAGGGATCTCCTTCTCACCCATAGCCCTACAGGCCCTGTGTGTAATCTCAGAGAAAAGCTCACAAAGCAGATCAGAAGAGAATTGTTATGGATGGAGGAATCCCTGGAGAGAGCACACTCCAGACCCCATAGAGAGCCACTATGCCAGCAGAGAGGAGATCCACAAAAAGATTCTTTCAACAAACAGGTCATTTGTCAGCTGATGTAAGTGAAGACCTATCAAGGTCCCTAATTAGTCCAATAAAGAAAAGACACAAACGTAAGTCCTGTTTCATGTCAGCCAAATGATGCATAATTCCCAGTGGAGAGGTAACATGGTTTCTATCAATATTTCCGTGGTTTCAACTTAAACAAGTTGTTTTTTTTGAGCCAAGCCATTGTTCTTTTTCAGTCTTCTTGGTGGCTTTTGAATAATTGTCCTCTTTGTTAAAAAAAAAAAAAAAATTGTCACAAGAGGTGTTATATTCTGTAATTGACAACACACACCCCAAAAGGGAAAAGGAAGCAAAGCAACCCTTTTGTGTGAAAAAAAATTGTCTTAGTTCACAATAGTATAGTGTACACACTCATCCTCCCACCCCATAGTCAAATAGGGAGTAACAACGACAATTTTTTCTAAGATGTAGCATCTGGTTTTTGTATATAATCCATAAAAGATTTCCAAATGCCCTTTAAGGAGTCCTAAATCTTCTACAAATTTGAGTCCTCCATAAATCCTGTTACTTAATCTATATGACATCTTATAATGGACTGGTCTCAGTAAGACTTTCCATATGTCTTTGGCTTGGGCAGGAGGAGGTAAAAAAAAGGCAAGAAGAAAGGGGAAGTTGCAAAACAGAAACAGAAAAAAAAGGTTGTATTTATATATTCTGAGGTTTTTTAATTAAAAAAAAAATTATAGATGCATGATGGCTTTCATTGTATTTATGTGGCTTTCCCATGAGATTCAACCATTGTTTTAGTATTTTATGCAGAAGTTTCCCCCATGCTTGAAGACACAAACCACAAAGACAGTAAGTCTCATGTCATCTGAAGTAACTATCACTGAATCCAGCCTCACCCTGCCATTACACCTTAAGGAATGAATCTATTCCAGGCAAGGTAAATGCAGACAACTACCTCGTTTGAATCATGGAATTTCCCACTAAATTTTCAAAAGGAAGGCCACATGGTATGAGAACATATTTCAAAACCAGAATGTGTTCAATTATTTATCTCAGAATTCTGTCTTCAGGCAGATTGTTTTTTCTCTCTGAATAAGGCTAAACAAGATCCTATCATACAAAGAGAGAAATGTTATTAAAGCTCCTGTTACTTAAATTACTAATTATTAGCTTAAATGTGCTCTCAGCTATTGACTTGTATCAGTGATTTCATGAGTATTCTCTCAAATACAATGCAAACAGATTTTTCAAATATGGGACAGTGTTCAGATGAGGGGATAAGTTCACATAGGCACAGATCTACTTCTGACAGGTCTGTAATCAGAATTTGGGTAATAAACTATAAAGTATCTTTTGGGGAGAAAGGCAGCTAGTAAAGAAAAATGAGAAACAGCAAGACTCTTTCAAGTGATGCATTTGCTTACTAAAAATATTTTTTAAAAACACCTCCCACCCCCCCTTCATATTCCAGATCTCCTCATTTGCCTACTAATGAAGTAAAGTGCATAGTAGACAGGTCTTTGGAGACTAGGAGCTGGAATACACACACCAAGAAGCAGAGCACTACCCTGAATTTCAACTTCATTTTGTGGTATTTCCGTGGGAGAAATTACTAATGGATACACACTGGTGGATGTCTTAAGTCTGTCCCTTCCATTACTAAGGCATGACCCAGGAGCACGACCTTGTAGGTAGTGGCAGTACAGTGTGGAAATAGCTTTCCCTAAGGAAATCTCACTAAAAAAAGGCCTCTCTAGATATGTTGCTAGAGGAATGACAACATATGCCATTGTGGAAGAAGCCTCTAATGAGAGCCAATTATGCCTTACACAACAAGAAAAGTGAACCTCAGGTCTTTATCCTGTCTTTGCAGTTTCAGATATCCATTCAATGATTATGAAATAATAGCAGCCAAAATCATTTCTGTTACAATAACCAGATGAAATTTTAGAATATGACTCTTGCTCCTCCGGACTGTAGCATTAAGGAATAGTTATATTATTGGCAGTGGAGGCATTTCTTAGATTTTCCTTCAGTATGTTTGCACAAGCAGTATATAATCATAGCCAGCAAGCCAGCACTTTGGAAAGGTTTTTCTTTCATTCATGAGAAGAGAACATGATGGTCAGTTTTCTCTAAATGTGTAGCAATTAAAAAAAGCTGAATTTCCAGGACTGCCATTTAAGCATTATTTCTCTACACAAACTTTGCACTGATAACTGGTTATCTCTAATCAGGGACTACACAGCAAGAATGTTATGCACCTTGCTTTCACCTTAGCTTTTTTGACAATTGGTATAGACCACATACCAAGAAATCCATGGGAAAGCCTTAGTGTCAGTGTGAAACATCTCTCACATTGCGGTCTTGCATTTTGATGCAGGATATGTGAAGCTACCCCAATTTTCTCTAACTCTTTTAGACTCTGCATGTGTTGAACCTCACAGTACTTGTGAATTTCAAAGTAAGCCTTGAAAAATGAGTAATGCATACATTTTGGTATCACACCCTACTCATTCCTTTCAGACACATACATTTTTGTCTAGTTAGTTTCTGCTTTCCACCCAGAAAGTCTGCTGTTGCTAAGATCATAGTAATTGCATGTCAGTGACAGTATATTTCAACTTAACTGGTCAGAAAACAGGAAAAAATTCTGTGGGTCTGGCAAAAAACATCACTTTGAATCTTTAAAAAGAAGCCTTATGAAGGCTTGCACAGAAGGTCATATTGAGTTTGTATTATTAAAGGGCAACCTTTTAATCATTAAAGTTTTCTGTATAAAATCATGCTAAATCAAAAGACTTCTTTATTTTTACCCTTTAAACTAAGAAAACTGAATAATCAAACATTTTAAAGGTACCTTGCTTCATGTAAAAGTTAACTTGTTCAAATTTATCTAATTAAAATAATCTGGAGATTATTAAAACAAATTAACTTCCAATTGTCAGTGGAGGAGTTCAAAGACTGAGACAGAACTTCCTCTCTGAAAAATTTATTGTTTCAGGCTCTGCACTAGTCTAACTCTACTCCCTAGCTACAAGCTCAGAGGTGATTTACACTTCTGTCTTCCAAAGCATGGCCTGAATTTGCTTGCAGTTGCTTAAAAAGCAGGATGTAAATCAAATTTCTTGTGTTTTCTTCAGAAATAGTCTGTGCTCTAAGAGGATGCATTAAGGTACTACCAAACTCCCAGAAAACACTCGGTGAGGATGAGGCTGGGGGTCTTCAAAGTATGAAATTAAATCAAGAGAAGTGGACAAATTCCATTAAGCTCAATTCACACAACATCTCCAATAATAATGTCACTTTGGCTGTCCAGTTCTTCCATCCTTTAGCAGTGAGTGCATTAGGGTGGCTGTCGTTTCCTTTCCAGAACTCCAGCACAGGCTGTTTCCTGCCTTGTCCAGGACTTTTTAGTCTAGAAAAGCCCAGGTCCCATGAAGTGCTTTGCCCACAAGGGGCAGTGGAGCCTTTGGCTGCCCAGCAGTGCTTCACTCACATGTCAGTAACTAAGGCTGCCATTCCACAGGCAGCCTGTGTAATGCTCCAAGGCACTGGGGTTCCCACTCACTCCCTTACTTGCAGGAAGGAGTGCCAGAAATAACATTTCAGCTAGCAAAAAGGAATTTTTCAACTCAAAGATTTACAAAATCCAAATTCTTCGGGACTGCCTGCTTTCCTTTCTGTCTCTGTGAAGATATTTTTTTCCTGAAAGAAGTCATAGTCCATGTCATGCCCATCGGTACAGAGATATTATTTTCAGCCACTTCATTTTATTTAAGTCAATTAATAAACCTGCTCAGTTTGAATAATAATAATAAAAAAATCTGCAAAGCAATCTGAAAAACAGAAAAAACCCTGTTCAAACCGAGATATTTTGGTGACTTCTAATGCAAACCTTGTACTCCCCATCTAAGAAATTTTTCTGTTCCTCCTGGGAAATGCCAGTAACAGCTGTGATCCTTGGGTATTGGTAGCTGCAGAGTGCTGCAAAGAGATTTCAACTCACTTCTCACTCCACTGCCTTGGAGAAATGGGCAGGCTGCCAGGGAAGTGACTTCTGGTGTTTAAAGAAAAAAAAAGGGCTCCTTGTATCATTTATATACTGTAACTTCATGCTGGACACAGTGGATTTAGGAAAATATCAGTGGTCTGGTAGCTTTTCCAAGAAAGGAAGAAATTTAAAAGTGTCCTTTCCCTCACATCTATCTGTACACTAAAGCTAGTTTTCCATAATTCTTGGAATATTGCTAAAGTTCCAGATGGCTGAAAGGAAAAATTATGCTGTGACAATATTTTAAAAGGATTAATGAAACCTGAGTACACAATAAGTCTGTCAGCAGGACTGCAGTTCATGGTAAAACGAAATAGGAAAAGAGAGGACTTAATTAATACTACATAAAAGGAGCATAATGCAATTAATGCCAATTGCCCCGGATTTATGGAAAATAGACTTTGTCAGAGAAAATTTCTTATCTTTTTTGATGAGGTTACAAATCTGACTCATTAAAGTAATAGTGTTAATGTAATATACTTAGATTTCTGTAAGGCATTTGACTGAGTACTACATAATATTTTGATCAGGGAACTCAAATGACATAAAATCAATATAGCAGACACAACATTAAATGAATTAAGACCTGGCTAACTGATAGGTTTCAAAATGTAATTGTAAACAGGCACCCACTTCCTCCATACAGGAGTGTTACTGATGGAGTCCTGCACAGATTGCATTTTGGACCTTTCAGGAACCTGGTAGGGAAAAAAAAAGAAAACAAATAATAATCATTGCTGATTAAATTTTCAGATGACAAGAAGATTGGTTCTCTGAGAAATAATGAAGAGGAAAGGTCAGAGACTCAGAGCCAGCTGACTCTCCTTATAAAATAGATGGAAGAAAAGGATATATGCTCTGGTACTGCACACATAAAGATTTAGAAACAAAGACAATAAGCTTTATAGATTTATGACATTTTTACTCTTTTCCAAGTGTTAAACTTCACATTTTAATTAGACCATTAAAATGTGAAACTGGATAGTCTAAGCCGCATCCTAGTGTGTACAAGTGATAGGCATGAGTTCTGGAGGCATCAGGCAACAGTAATACTCTTAGCATGACTTAATGTTGTTTAAATATAATTTTATTTTTACATAAACTTCTTTAACATTTAACTTCCTTGGAGCAGAGGGGAGAAAAACCTTTCTGAACACCACAGAGTCCTTTTTTGTCCAGAAGTTGGTATCAACCTTCCTATTAATTCAAAATGGAGCTGTCAGTTCTGAAACTAATTTATAGGGGAAAAATGCTATAAGATGACATAATTCTCAGCCACACACATGTGCTTTTTAATGGAAAAAGAAAAGGATTCAGTTAAAAAAAGTTATCCAAAAAAAACCTCATTAGAGATGTGCATCAGGATAGAAATAAGGTGCTAAGTATTAACACATTCAGAAGTTATTTACAATAAATATTCAGGAAACTGATGGAAAAGGAATAAGTTTAACAAGCCTCAACTCTAATGAAATTAAAGGATGAAATAATGTGAAATAATAACAAAGTTATGCTGCTTCCTAGTCCTGTTATACAGGTGACAAAACCAGATCATTAGAAACAGAAAATTTGAGATGCTACAATTATTATTTAAACTCTTTGCTGCCTACATGATGAACTAATTAGTGATCAGAAATTCCCTGTAGGACACCTCCAGAGAGACACTATCCTCCTTTCTGTAGTCTCCAGCAGGGCGAGAGAGAGGGCCAGACCTGTCACCTCCTGGTTTGCACCCCATGTTTGCTACACCCTGCCTGGCCAGCTGAGGGACAGTCAAGGTGCTAAAAGCTTGAGCAGCCCTGAAATTCATGAATTGGTTTAAACCTACTTGCAGAATATAATTTAGAAATTATCTGGACAGGCTGGATCTTTTTCTTTATTTTCTTCCCTGTTTCACACCAATCAAAAAGCATTACGTGGTTTAGCTTCACAGAGAAACTGGAAATTGGAGTTTCCACAACAAATGTAAACTCAAATTTTACAGCTCCAGTCCACTGCCTGTTACCAGAGGTAATTCAGGTACATTTTTCCACAATTTGTCAGGATGTAGAAGACTTTTTCAGCTTATACCTAGCATGCCATTCTGTACCTGCATGTGGGACAGGATGAGGAATGGTAAGATGAAGATTTTGGCAGCTGAGGATGTTCAAACTGAGATCTTCTGGAAGATCTTGACGCATA
>WEIU01011301.1:76336-100432 GCA_013389925.1 Aegithalos caudatus | reverse complement strand
ACATTTCTAATGAAGAATAGCAGGGTTTTGAAACTTTGCAGCAAATATTTAGTACCTTGGGGGAAAAGTTTGCTACATACCCTTATATAATTTAAAGTGTGTTGAGCCCAGAGGACAAGAAAAAGATAGCATATTACCTGGAGGGTATTGCCCACAGCTGCAAAAAGGGGATATTACAGGGGAAGTTCTGCTTCTGTATGCTATATACAACACTATAGAACTCTGTTTTAAAAAATCCCCCTGTTCTACAATTTCTGACTTTTTTCACATTTATGCTGTAGAGCTGCACTGTAGTTCAGTGCCCTACAACAGCTGAGATATTCCTGTATATAAGTGGTTTGCCTATCTTGGAATGACAGAAGCCAAATAAAGCGTGTATTTCAAGAATAGAATTCCTGATTGAAGGTGTGTTTTCATTGACCTCATTGGACAGTGGACCAGACCCACAAGCATGATTAATCCCAGAAATTAAGTAAATCAGTTAATGACATTCAAGACTTTTTCAGAATTGCTATTTATTTTCTCTCTGCCTTCAGATTTTCTCTGTTTTGAATTTGTTCACGTTAAGGTAGCATGGTTGCATGCTTCCTGGAGAAGATCTCTAGCAAGCATGGATTTTCAATGGAAAATTATGAGGACACCTGTTGTTGTAGGACACAAAAGAAAAACGAGAGACTCCAAATATTTCAGAAGGCAAAGAGCATAGAAAAGACTTTATTTCTAATTCTTACTACTTTTTATAAGGTGTTCCAATACAGACTTAACATGATTGATCAATAGGAACTACACTTCTCTAATCCCATTTGTTAAACTAGAGAAAGAGCAAAACACCATCTGTAGAAAGATTGTTTTGAGAAAGGATAGCTGTTTGCCAAGAATGTTTTGAGAAAGAAGCTTTCTTGAGAAATTTTCCCTTGGGAAAAGTTAGCAGCTGCTAGCAGGCTAAAATCTCTCAGACCCAGAAATATCAGGCCCACAGACACCAGTCTTCCTCACTTGTCTTTGGTGGTTTGTGTAGGACCCTGTAGCTGTGAAGCTGTCCCAGAGAGACTGTTGCTGCATTCATCCTTATGTGAATATGGCAAGCTTTGTGATCTCAAACAAGTCCTGGTCATTTATTTCATATCTTCTCTCATAGATACTGGAGATGCTTCAGATTACATCTGAACAGCATGATCCCAAACATTTCACAATACAATTTTCCCCTGTCCTCCAGAGATTTCAGGGTATCCTGTGTCCAAACAATACACCTCACAAAGTCTTCTTCCATCAGCCAAAGACATCCTTCTCCCAGGCAACCCTGTTCTCCCTTCATAAGGGGAAGCACATTAGCAACTTGTTCACCCCTGCTTCCCACATCCTTCACTGCTAGTATTCTATTTGGGAACCTCCCTGTCAGGCTGAATAAACATATTTTGCACAGGGCTTGGAAAACACAACAGTTGATCAGAATTAATACCTTCATATAGATCAGATGAAAAATTCTTTCCTGGACTACAACTATTGAAAAGGTACAAGTAATCACTGCAAATAATCCTCAAAATTCATTGTTATAATCTTCTAAGCAAATTACTACAAGCAAACAGGACTTCAAAATATATCTAAAAGGCAAACCTTTCCCCAAGTCACTAGCATTTTAAGGCAAGAATAATGTGGGAGCTCTAGGCATTTAATAGGAATCCTGTCATTTTGGGCAATAACACCATATAATGCAGCCTATACATATAACTGGGAAAGGATTCTCCTATCTCTACTCACATGCAGTTTATTAGGAGATGATTTTTGTGTAGTAACTGTGGTAATTGTGACTTGCCAGGATTCCTCTTTGGCAGCTCAGACCTCCCCATACAATGTCCTGCCCATTCCCTCTGTATCATTCCCCTGCCACAACTTAAGTCGAAGCTTGTCAATGTCTGATACTTTCTTTTGCACATGGTCAAAAGCTAGAATACTCCAGGTAATGCAAAAGATTACCTGAAGAAGTAGTTCTAACAGTTTGTTGTCTTTCAAAAATGGCATGTCATTTCTTTTCCAATCTACAAAGTGAAATAATTATGTAATTCTTTTCAGAAGGACACTTGGTACAAGCTCCAATATCTATATTATTAAGGCATATAGATTTAAGAAGCTACTCAAGAGTCAGGAGAGTAGTAGACTGAGATTCAAAAACTTGAAGAGGTTTCCTATTGAAATTTTGACTGAATGAATTTGGTATGAATTAGAACTATCCCACTTCATTCATTTTCTAGGAGAGAAACGTGGTAAAATTTCAACCTTGACCATTAAAGAAAAACATGCCAAATCCTTTGAACGTTATCTGCAAGTCCATCCACACATAAAAAATACCGTAGAAGAGTTAAATAGTCTCAATAGCATCAGTCATAGACAGAAATCTTAGCCTAAGTAAAAAGCAACTGATTCCTTTGCAGAGCAAGTCATTGCAGCAGTATGAACTCCAAAACTCAGTCAGAAAACAGACAATGCTTTTCTTCCTATTCCATCATTTTCTTGCTTGTAATTTCTTTCCTAGAGGCATTCTGTTCTGATTCCAATAATAGTTTCTTACCCTGTTTTCACCATGGTTTTATCCATAGAATTAAAATATCCAGGAGTGCCCAGAACATCAGTTATCTTACTTGTGAATAATAGGAGTTGATGTGAAAGCCCGTTGAAAGGATAAAGACAAGGTGAAAAAAACACAGTCTTCTGAAAGCAGTGCTTATCCTGTATGTGCACATTCACTATGAGATATAAATATTAATTTCATTTTTCTTACTATACTGACAAGGACAAACCTTCTTCAGCGGTAGGTAGCTGATTTTTCCTAAAATCATAGAATGGTTTTGGTTGGAAGGGACCTGAAGGATTATGCAGTTCCAAACCCCCTGCCATGGGCTGGGATACCTCTTACTAAGATTACATTAATCAAATTCCCATCCAGCTTGGCCTTGAACACTTCCACAGATGGGGCATCTACAACTTCTCTGGGCAACATCTTTCAGTGCCTCAACACCCTTACAGTAAAGAATTTCTTCCTAATATCTAATCTACACCTACTCTCCTTCAGTTTAAAGCTATTTTTCCTTGTGCCACCACTATATGCAGAAGATCCCCCTTTGAGGCTGAAAGAGAACCAACAAATAGGTGTGCCAGTTCCCTAAAATTGTAAAAGAAGTTCACAGGTTTTTGGACACAACAATCCTGAGCTTGATCACAAGAAGGCAATAGGAAATTAAGTGCAACTGCCCTGGGATAGCTGGACTCAATGGGGTTATTCTGGTGTTGAGAGATTGTTTATCACCTCCACACTGATCCTTCGCAATGATGCTCGTACCTTGGTTTAGCAAGATGAAGCTTCTGTCACACCAGGAAGGTAGTAGTGCTCTCACCTAGTGCCGAAAACAACTCAGGCATATGCATGCCCACAATTAAGATGTACAAAGTAGGCAAAAGAAAGTCCTGCCAAGGATAAGTGGAAGTATCCAGATATATTGCTCTTCTCAGTCAAAAATTAAAATATTAGTATAAACACAGATGTACTTATCAGACTTCAGTGGCTGGAGAGATTGTACTTTCTTATAGCTAGCATTAAAGATAGCATAAGAAATTAACTATGGCATATATTTTTAAAATATTGTAGATGCAACAAAACTCACAGTTTTAGGGTTCTACATTTCAACACTTCCTTGGTACCCTGCTGGAGCCATATCAGTCAATAAATTCACTTTGATGCAAATCTGTTCTTTGCCAATTCACATAAGTGCTTCTTGTCACTTCCATTGGAAACAAGCAGTATTTAGGTATACACAAAGAAAATGAGGTACAAAAAGTGAGACAAAAAACAAGGAAGGGAGAGTGTGCTTTTTCTTGTAGCACACAGATACACATTTTATTCCAGGTCCTACTGCTTTCTGTCTGCTTTCCTGGGACTTCATGCTCCACTGGACAGAATGTCAGCTTCCCATCATTACTAGACAGCAGTTTTGCCATACTGTGAGTTTAGAAATTCATCAATCTGTGATGCAAGACAGGGACAGCTTTTCCTTACTGTATGACACTAACACTGCACAAAGGTCCCAACATCAAAAGCCTGCTGGAATTAAATGGTGTCTTTTTGTTTAGTTTTAAAGCACTGAAAGGATATTATGATACAAAATATTAAGACATAGCAGGAAACAATTAAAGCTGTTGTCTTACAAAGCCAGAAGCCCAAGACACCTAGGAGTGACTGATGTAAAAGAAGGGTCTACTTACAAGATGTTCAGTGCTCCCCAGGAGGAGCTTGCCCAGATGTCACCCACATCTCTAAAGCCTTCTGAGAGTTTCTAAAATCTTATGATTTTCTGAGGTTCTTTTTGTATGTTTATATGTTGAAGTGGAGTCCTTTCAAGGACTCTGTAGGAAAACAATGTTTACATTCCTTTCTCAAGGAGACACATTTGATGGACTTTTGTCTCCACCAGTGTGGATGGAGAGGTGGTAACTTCTCTATCCAATCCAGGGGTAATCCCTGGAAAACTATAAAATCCAAGTGGTAAATAAACTTTCTCTTTTTCCTGCCTTTGAGCTCACTGAATTCTCTGCCTTCATTTTCTGTGTCATATCGTGACACCCAGATAGAGGGAATCAGAGCCATGTTTATCTGAGACTTTCTGCCCTTGCAAAAGGCAGAAAACCTAGGGCTTTCATCTCTCCTTTAATCTCTATCCCCAAAACTCCTTACTACACTGTTTTCCTTACCTGATGTAAACTGGACAGGATTTTGTTCCTACTGTTTAAGAAGAGACTAAAATGGGTTTTGATACAGAGCAGTGCCTCTCTCACATCCTGCATTGCACACTGCAGCCTGTCTATATTTTACTGTTTGGGGTTTGCCAGGCTTTCAGAAAACAACAATGAAAAGTACATATTTAGGATAATATAACAATAGGATAATATAATAAGTGGACTATCTGTAAGAACAAATTAAAAAATATACATATAGTCCTTTACGACAGAAACCAAGCGCAGCACTTCCATCTACATCATGCCATATAATATTGACCATATTTACGTAACACTTTGCTATGCCAAAGTGACTTTTTATCACTGAACCTTTGAGTGGTCTGAAATGGACAATATTCTTAATTTAAGGACACTTTGTCACAGTACTAGGTATGTGACACCACACAGTGAAGACTAATTCAAGCCTGGGAAGCCTGAATACAAATTCTTATGCAACTTTACCGCTGAGACCATCCCAATGGCTCTAGTGCCCGAGGCAACCAGAAGGAGACAGGATACTGTTAAAATGTGTTATTTCCTTCACCTTGGCTAATCCTATGCTGGGTACACAAGGCCACAGGAAGATTTGGCAGTGTCAGTGACCCCTTTTGCATCTGGGATTTCAGGGACTCATTTGCTGCTGCAGTTCAGCTTCAGCACCTTCCGCTTCTGGCTGAACCTTGAGTTCCTACAGCCTTTTCAGAAATTCAAAGTGAGTGACTTTGCCAAGGTCACACAGGAGGCACATGGCAGAGAATAAAGCAGTGCTCTTTACACACGTAACATCAGATGTCTTAGCACTCAGATGTTTTAAGACAAGTCCTGGAATCCAGCCTCAATACTGTGTTTGCTTATTAGCTAGAAAGCAGGAGAGAGTGGAAAGCCCAAGGAGCCTCACATGGACCTGGTGGGAGATATCAAGTAGGTCAGTTGGGCTATTTTACTGCTGTTCTTTGTGTTCTGTAAAAGACAGTACATGTGGAAGATTAAAAGAAAGACCATACTTACCATAAAAGTGCCCTTGTGATTGTAAAAACCCTGGAATTATGGCATGAAATGAACAAAGAAAGTGCTGACAGAGAAGAAGAATAGTTTAGAGTCATAAAACTCTAAACAAAAGCTTATTCTTTATTAACACATATTTAATTTCANAACAAGGAAGGGAGAGTGTGCTTTTTCTTGTAGCACACAGATACACATTTTATTCCAGGTCCTACTGCTTTCTGTCTGCTTTCCTGGGACTTCATGCTCCACTGGACAGAATGTCAGCTTCCCATCATTACTAGACAGCAGTTTTGCCATACTGTGAGTTTAGAAATTCATCAATCTGTGATGCAAGACAGGGACAGCTTTTCCTTACTGTATGACACTAACACTGCACAAAGGTCCCAACATCAAAAGCCTGCTGGAATTAAATGGTGTCTTTTTGTTTAGTTTTAAAGCACTGAAAGGATATTATGATACAAAATATTAAGACATAGCAGGAAACAATTAAAGCTGTTGTCTTACAAAGCCAGAAGCCCAAGACACCTAGGAGTGACTGATGTAAAAGAAGGGTCTACTTACAAGATGTTCAGTGCTCCCCAGGAGGAGCTTGCCCAGATGTCACCCACATCTCTAAAGCCTTCTGAGAGTTTCTAAAATCTTATGATTTTCTGAGGTTCTTTTTGTATGTTTATATGTTGAAGTGGAGTCCTTTCAAGGACTCTGTAGGAAAACAATGTTTACATTCCTTTCTCAAGGAGACACATTTGATGGACTTTTGTCTCCACCAGTGTGGATGGAGAGGTGGTAACTTCTCTATCCAATCCAGGGGTAATCCCTGGAAAACTATAAAATCCAAGTGGTAAATAAACTTTCTCTTTTTCCTGCCTTTGAGCTCACTGAATTCTCTGCCTTCATTTTCTGTGTCGTATCGTGACACCCAGATAGAGGGAATCAGAGCCATGTTTATCTGAGACTTTCTGCCCTTGCAAAAGGCAGAAAACCTAGGGCTTTCATCTCTCCTTTAATCTCTATCCCCAAAACTCCTTACTACACTGTTTTCCTTACCTGATGTAAACTGGACAGGATTTTGTTCCTACTGTTTAAGAAGAGACTAAAATGGGTTTTGATACAGAGCAGTGCCTCTCTCACATCCTGCATTGCACACTGCAGCCTGTCTATATTTTACTGTTTGGGGTTTGCCAGGCTTTCAGAAAACAACAATGAAAAGTACATATTTAGGATAATATAACAATAGGATAATATAATAAGTGGACTATCTGTAAGAACAAATTAAAAAATATACATATAGTCCTTTACGACAGAAACCAAGCGCAGCACTTCCATCTACATCATGCCATATAATATTGACCATATTTACGTAACACTTTGCTATGCCAAAGTGACTTTTTATCACTGAACCTTTGAGTGGTCTGAAATGGACAATATTCTTAATTTAAGGACACTTTGTCACAGTACTAGGTATGTGACACCACACAGTGAAGACTAATTCAAGCCTGGGAAGCCTGAATACAAATTCTTATGCAACTTTACCGCTGAGACCATCCCAATGGCTCTAGTGCCCGAGGCAACCAGAAGGAGACAGGATACTGTTAAAATGTGTTATTTCCTTCACCTTGGCTAATCCTATGCTGGGTACACAAGGCCACAGGAAGATTTGGCAGTGTCAGTGACCCCTTTTGCATCTGGGATTTCAGGGACTCATTTGCTGCTGCAGTTCAGCTTCAGCACCTTCCGCTTCTGGCTGAACCTTGAGTTCCTACAGCCTTTTCAGAAATTCAAAGTGAGTGACTTTGCCAAGGTCACACAGGAGGCACATGGCAGAGAATAAAGCAGTGCTCTTTACACACGTAACATCAGATGTCTTAGCACTCAGATGTTTTAAGACAAGTCCTGGAATCCAGCCTCAATACTGTGTTTGCTTATTAGCTAGAAAGCAGGAGAGAGTGGAAAGCCCAAGGAGCCTCACATGGACCTGGTGGGAGATATCAAGTAGGTCAGTTGGGCTATTTTACTGCTGTTCTTTGTGTTCTGTAAAAGACAGTACATGTGGAAGATTAAAAGAAAGACCATACTTACCATAAAAGTGCCCTTGTGATTGTAAAAACCCTGGAATTATGGCATGAAATGAACAAAGAAAGTGCTGACAGAGAAGAAGAATAGTTTAGAGTCATAAAACTCTAAACAAAAGCTTATTCTTTATTAACACATATTTAATTTCAATGCCTACTAAAATAGATGAAAAAAATCTATGTCAAAAATTCAACACCTTTGTCCCTTGGGCAATCCCTCAAGATTCTTTTCACTTACTGAGAGGGAAAAAAAAACCCTGAAACCAAAACCAATAGAGAAAAGATGCATTGCAGGAAATACAACTAGCTAAAATTTATAAATCAAATAGGAGAAATTTTATAGAGGCCCTCCAGATCTGGAGCTGTCGGTAGCAGGGCTCATCTTAAAGCATAAGATACCAAAGTAACTGAATACTCCTAACCAGGAAGAAAGTTGTTAAAAAATCCTTTTTCTGAGCAAAATTCTGTGAGGAAAGCCTAGCTTCTGCTACACAATCAAGTAAAAGTTAGTATTCTTCTGCTGCCTATGAATCTTTTTCACAGTTTTGGATTACCTTTTTTCTAATAAATTTTATCTAAATTAGAAATGTCAGACAAAATTAGAAAAGTATAACAGCATTTTTTTGTACAACTTTTTGGAAGATACAGAAAAGAGAAAACATCGCCATAGAAGGCAGAATTACTTGTTCTCATATGTAATGTGGGGAATAACAAAAAGCCAAGTAATGGGATATGGAAAAATTCCCTTTTTTGTAAAATAACCAACAAGGTATGGAAAAAAGTTTGTTCAGATTCACCATGAGACAGCCAAATCAAACAGGAAAACAAAGATAATGTCCCTCTTGGAGTCTGAAAGGGAAATTAGTTGTTTATAACACTAATTTGTACAGTGTCTATCACCATTGTCACTAGGTGTTCTAATTACAGAAAAGTAATGATGCAAAAGTTGCTAAGCAAATGTTAAACACAGATAGTACATATTCTGTAAGCCCTAAGGGGCTGTTAGATTTAAGTACTGGAAGACAGAAAGAGGAATTAACTCTTCAGAAGGGAAGGAAATTCTGGGGAAATAGAGCCTTGCTCCAGAGCACAGCATACAAATTAGGGACACCATCCTTAATATGAGGCCTACCTAGCAGGTCCAGGAATCTATGCTATTATTTGTATTACTAATAACACCATTTAAATCAAAATAGCTTTTCTAAAGACTCTAATTAGTGTCTATTAATATCTCTGCCACATTTGGCCTTGAATAATCATGAGGGCTTAGGTCTTCTCTGATGCAGAATGTACCAAGTGTGGGAAAACTTGTTTGTAAATGCATTAGATTTTCTTTCTTTCTTTTCTTTCTTTCTTTCTTTCTCTTTCTTTCTTTCTTCCTTCCTTCCTTCCTTCCTTCCTTCCTTCCTTCCTTCCTTCCTTCTCTGTTGTTTTTCTCTTGGCTGACAGCTACTGAGACCAAGCACTTTTCAGCCAAGCAATGGAGAAAAAGGAGTGAAATGGGATTTCTCAAACAACCAAATGATCCATAGAGCACTCAAAGGCAGGCAGATGTTTTCTACACTAAACTGAGCCTCTAAGAAAACAATAGGGCAACATATCAAAATTCTTATGTAAATTTCTCTGATTCAGCTCTTTCTCTGAGGCCTGGGGACAATTAAAAAAACCTGAAAGATAATTCACATGCTCATCCCAATATGGTACTCATCAAGAAAAGCTCATCACCATCATCCATAAGGATTTTGCAAGGCTGATTTAGTCTTCAGTAAATCTTTTTAAGCCTGAAAAAGTTAAAAAGGATATTTAATCTATGATACTTCAAAATAGGGGAAGTATCTTAGCTATTTCTAGATGATGGCCACATTTGATGTTTGTGCCACATTTAAAGAGCTCAGATATTTCCTTTTTTCCTCTGCTTGCTTTGTGACAACCCTAACAAAGTCCTCACAGTACTCTCAGGCTGGGATCTGGCTGCTTGATGCAGAGTATCCCTCTTCTGTTTTACCAGGTGAATCCAAGGAGTTTCTAGTGTCTTCGTTTCTTCATTTTGAGAATTTTCAGCCACAGAAAATACGGGCCAATGATATTTCAAGTCCCAGGTGTGGTTTACTTCATATTCATAAGAAAGCACTGAGACGTGATAGGTGAAAGAGGCAAATTAAAGCAACAAACCAGCCTACTTTCATGGTTGGCTTGTCTCGACCAGCCTGGTACAGGTGCAATAAAAGGCTTCCATTTGCAACACCAGAGATGTTTCAGTGTTACCTTTGCATTATTCTGATAGACTCAGAGCCCTCACATTATGCCTTATGTTATTCCGCAGGTCTCTCTAGTATCTTCAACAGGAAATGTTCCACTATTTGGGGTTTCTTTTCTTTTCTTTTTCTTTCTCAAAAGTTGCCACAACTGTAGCATGTCTTAACTAATCTCCAGTTTATTTATCTCTATAGAATTATTCCTTCTATCTTTGAGCTTTCTTGTTTCTCTGGATTTGTTTCTGGGGTTAGTGTGTTTGTTTGGCTTGCTTTTTGGGGATCATTAACATTTTGAAAAGTTGGACCTTCGAGATGCATCTTCCCTGTTATTAGAGAGAAACCATGTGTATGACTTTGACACACCACTTTGCCTGTACATGAGGTGTCAGGTATCTCTGAGCCAGCCCAGGTCACTTGGCTTTCAGGGAGTAGAATTTGGCTTTGTTTAACCCATTAGAGCACCCCTTGCAGTGGGACCAGGCACTTTCATCCACCCCACCAGCAAAAGCTGGCGACATGGCAGCTCCTTTGGGCTCTTTTAAGAAGGTCTGATGCTGTTGAAAGAAATATGAGATGGAAGCAAGGTTCCTGAAAAGGACACACCAAGTGGTGGGAGGAATTTGTGCATGTGGTTTTCCTGAGTCACCATGCCTCAGTCAAATGCCCATTGCAGTGACTAGACATGAGAAATAATTTGTGTCATGTCACACTTACATGTGGCCAAGTCAATTCTCCTTGACAGTCTCACACTTCCTTTAAAAGTGCATGTTAGGGTTTCTCACAGAGTGATCTGTCACCATTTCACAGGAATCTGCTGTAGGAATCTCTAGTGGGAATACTGATGGATATAATGACAGGCCCACTCTTCTTTTCCTCAACAAACACAGATTTCTTTTCATGCCATCAGCCACGTTTGGCAAAAAAAATAGAAAAAAGGCAAAAAGATAAGCTGTAAAAATTATAGAGGCACAGCATTCTTTTCTCCAGTTGGTTTTTCTACAAAATCAATTCCATATCCCAGCTTAAGACACTGTCAGATCTGTATCTTAACAAGGCACAAATTTCAATTAGTTCTTTTGTTTCCCTAATTACTGGACTTAAAAATACTGTAAATCTAAAAGCCATTCATGCTAAAGATAAATCCTAGAGTGAACTGTAATTTCCAAACCTCATAAGCAAAAAATATGGCTTTGGAGGAAAACAAGGAAATATTTTTGTGGTAGTTCTGTTCTACCAAGAGAAGAAGAAGCTGTTTGACATTTTGGCAGAGGTTTGGAATATTAGAAGTAATTCCAGTAGACATTAGCTGGCAAAGTGCAACTGAGGATTGTGTTCAAGGAGGCAAATGAACATAATTTATTTCATTGTTCCATGGTTTACAGACAGAGAGAATGCAAAGACATACTACTTTGCTTACAAAGCTCCACCATTAATGAGAAATAAAATACATGGCTTATTTTATGGTAAGAAATTATTTTCCTCCCACTTTTTTATCCATTAAAAAATCTTATTTTTATGTAAGTAATTTTCATCAAATGGAAATTCTTACTCTTTTGCTGGCTTGGACTGCTTCAATCCATTGATTTTTCTAAAACTGTTCTTCCAGTGGTAAGTGTGTGGAACTTGTTTAGATTGGGGAATTTGAAGGGGAGAAAAAAGTAGCTTTCAGAAAGCTTGTGCTTTTCAGCAACCCCATTCAGACAGGAAAGTTGATTTAGTTCTTGGAGAAATAAAGGCAGCAAGAAATTAGTTGCCAACTGGCCTCTTTCCTCTTCCTGAATTACACAGCTCACTCCAGACCACAGGTTTTTTTCAGCACTGAAATCAATGTTTCTGTGTATGCCTCATAGCACAGAAGCTGGCACATCTGTCCTACCTCGATTTTGCTAGCACAGATAAAAATCAGTAGCAAGATGCAGAACTACGTACTTTTATGGCTACACCACAGTACAAATGTGACAACATTGTCACTGTATTGGTTGTAACTGAAGCTGTTGGAATTACATTAGCACAGTGCTCCAGCTAAAGCCACAATCCTGTCTTAATTCTGCTGTGTAGATGCAGCCTTATCCAAACTGTGACAGGGCTATGGTTTTTGGGTGCTCAGCCCCATGACAGATCTCTTAATGTGTGTCTATCTGCTAATGGCTTTTGTTAACAGACAGCTTCAAAACATGCACCACACTTCAGGGCATTGATTGACTCATTCTTCAGAAGGAGATAGCTGAGATATATATCCAAATTTCTTAATTAATGAATAGGGAGTTTAATATTGCTTCAAACTTAATTGCTCATCTGGCTCATCATCTAGGTAACACCCAGTGATACAGCCTCTGTTTTCCAGTTTTCATGATGTTTTTTAGGCAAAATCTGAACACAGACAGGGATGGCAGACGTCTCCATCCACTGCTGTCTTAGAAAGTGTCAAGTCCTGAATTTTAGGTAACTGTTACAAGAGGAGTAGAATTTAAGCCCTACCTATCTAGTGCCTAAATATAGAACCAGACATTAGGTTATGATCTCACATGTAAAAAACCATACCTGAGACAATTAATTTGCCCTGTGTTGAACACACAGGACTGGTGTGTTGAACACTAGTTTTGAAAGGACCTTGATGCATTCCCATGTACACTTCACTACCAGGAAACAGCTGAGTTTAAAATAACAGGTGGCAGAAGGAAAGGTGCCAGCAAAACTTCAGCTCCAGACGTGAGAAGATCAGCCAGGAGGGACAGCTGTGTTCTGAGTGCATCAGGCAAAGCATTACTGGCCATTTGAGGAGGGTGATTGATTGTCCTGTTCTGCTCTGTGTTGCCATGGCCTTGCCTCAAGTGCTGTGTGCAGTTTTGGGCACCACACTATAAGAAAAATATAAAGCTATTAGAGAGTGTCCAAAAGAGAGCTATGAAGATGGTGAAGGGCCTTGAGGGGAAGCCATATGAGGAGTGGATGGAGTTGCTTGGCTTGTTCAGCCTGGAGATGAGGAAACTGAGGGGGGACCTCATTGTAGTCTACAACTTCCTTGTGAGGGGAAATGGAGAGGCAGGAGTTCTGCAGAGCCTGGAGTTGGACTTCAGTTTTCTTTGTAGGTCCCTTCCAACTCAGGATATTCTGTGTTTCTGTGGGCATACCAGGGAGAGTCTACACTGAGAATAACAGAGCACTGGAATGAGACTGTCAAGCCAACAGAGATACAGAGATAGGTGGGAGAATCTCCATCACAGGAATGCTATGATAACAAATTGTGCAAAATTCAGTCAAAATGTCAGCAAAGTGATAACTAATCCCGTAACATTTCCAGATTCATGGCAGGAGGATGAGCAGGGATTTTACAGAGTCCCTCAGAGGTATTTACATTTCTGTGACTGTAGGAACCAATCTGTAGCTTACATCATCAAATCCTTCTTGTGTACATAAGTTCAATGTGCATATAAGATATACCTTGCTGATTAGAAGTCTTATTGTTATTGAGCCATTGCTTTTCATCTGTTAATTACTAAAGACAGCTCAACTGTGGAGAATTAATAATTCTTACAGGCAGTAGAAGCCATGGCTGTAGCTGCCATATCTTCAAAAGGAAAGAAATCTGAAGGAAGTATTTTTGGGGAGAAAAAGGCAAGTCCCCAGGAATAAGTAGTGGCATCCCTTGATGCTAAAATAAATGGACTGTTCAGGATTAACACCACACAGAACATTGTTCTGACTTCCAGGAAGACAACAAGGTTCTACACTTCATATTCACCCTCTCTTTGGTAAAAAGGATACCATTTTATTTTGTCTAGTGGGGCCACTGATGACACCATAGTATTCTCTGCAACCTCACTGCTTTAGTATCTGCATATGTGACTCTCAGGGAAAGTTTTAACTGGAGAAAAAGCTATGGTCTGGAGAAAAGTACAGTATTATATGATGTATTATGTGATTAGTTGCAAGCAAATCTTTACTGAAAGCCTTCATAGGAGCCCTATGTACAATGTAGAGGAATCTCAAGAGACACCCTTAAACATCTCTGGAGAAATCATAGAGGGTTTTTTGTTTTGGTTTTGTTTTGTTTTTTTCTTTTTTTNNNTTTTTTTTTTTTTTTTTTTGGCACATTGACTGATTTAGCTGAGCAGATGTCCTGCTAGAAGAGGAAAATACAGCAGTGATTCCTGGTGGCTTGCTACACTTCTGACTTTTCAAATTGCAGGTGTCCAACAGAAAGATTCTCTCTGCTATCACAAAAAAAAATGCACACCAGTAATACTATCTGCTTTGCCTTCTCTCCAAGATATCATGATTGGAAATTCTGAAGAAAAGGAAAAAGAAAATATTCTACTTGGGGTGGAAGACAGAACTTGGAAACACTAGTTTCACTGCAACATCATTTTCTCTTTGGTTTGGCCAACACTTCATCCAGGGAAATCTGATCCCACAGTGTCTTACACAAAGATTTACTAGCTGATAGCAGAATCTGTGGGTGTGTGAAAAGCCTGACAAAAATGGTAAGGATTTATTTATGGCTGGGCTGCAAATATTACATCCATATGGGAAAGTTCATTTGTCTTTAACTTTTTTCAGACACATTAGAGACTGTTATTGATTTAATAGTCTAGTGGAACATAGAAAGAAAAAAGCCTAACAGGAGAAAACTGATTATTATAATAAGAGCAATACATGTATAATTCCATTTTAAAAATTAGTTACTTCTCTTTCTCTATCATGATTTTTCCCTAGACACAATTTTCTGTTCATTAGGATATAATTACCTTCACTGGCAAGCAGTTTATAAATGCATTGTTTATACCAGGAGAGGATTTAAGAGTTATGCTTCTTGTCCAAAATATTATTGTTATTGAGGCAGTCTTACTGTATTATGTGCATTAGGTCACTAGACATGCAAATGGATCCATGTGCATTTGGTAATAGTTCAAAATTATTTTATTCCCAAAGCACGTATTTTAAAAAGATGGATTTACTGATTAGTCTTTTCCTTCCACACCTATACTATCAACACACTGAAAGATATGCCAGCAAAAGCTCTCTTACATCACCTTCCTCTGCCTCTCCTTCTTTTCGGATACAAGCAGCTTCTGAGTAATATGTTGTTTCCCACACAACATTAAAAGGTGGCACTACAGAAATACAGCACTAAGCCATCTTGCATTTGAGGACTGCATGCAAAAATTAAACTGTACACCACCTTTGCCTGTTAATTACCATCATCCTTATTTCAACAGATGAGAAAATGAGAAACAGGGGAAAGTGAGACCATGCAGCAAGCCTGATCACAAGAGCCCCTCTTGCTCATGCTCATCATTATCCATTTTGAGTTGTGGTTCTGCATCACAGTTGCTGGTTGGCAGGTAGCTGGAGAGAGTGTGCACAGCTGCTTGGAAAACTCTACCTCGGTCACCAGGCTCCTGCACCTTAGTTCACTGAGGAGGAACACCATGGCAAGAAGGAGGTCCCAAAAGAGCAGGAAGCTTTCTTCAGCCTTCTCCAACAAGCATTCAAATAACAGGCAATAGGCAATTTGGTCTATATTTAGCCAACTAAGTACCCAAGTTGCTCTTTTGCCTCCCTTCATAGTCAGCAAAGAATTTGGTACATCCAGAAGATTCAGCATTCTTGATATCTGAGTTGCCATATAGTAGTAAATATATATATATATCCTCAAGGAAATAGCCTATCTCCAGGTTAAAAGATTTAGTCATTCCAATTTTTTCTCTCTATTTCCCCTACTACTTGCTGAAAGTGCTGATTTGGCACTGGCATCTGAATTTGCACATTGTAATAGTCATTAAGCAACAGTAATGTGTAGTAATCGCTTTACCATAGACTTTCTAAATCCTTCATTCCCATAAGCTCCTGGAAGGCCAGTGCTATAAAGCTGGGACATGCTTCTTACTTGAAGATTTTGAAACATTAAAAAAGATGCACAGCACACTATGCAAAACAGCCCAGAAATTATTACAAAACCATTTTATTTTCTGTCTTGTACAATAAAGCATGGAAGAAAGAAAAAGTTCCCAGAAAAATAGAATAATGGAGAGTAATATAATCTGTGGGGTTTGTGTCCTTCATGAGCTATTTTTAATGGGCCAGACAATGAGGTCATAATTTCTGATATTGAAATTATTATTTTACACACTCAGTAGAGTGCTGTTAAACAAGGACCTAAATAAAGGGACTTAGCCTTTCACTCTACAGAGAAAAGAAAATATAAAGTATTTGTTTCTCCCTTTTAAATTTCCATTGGATTGGAAATTCAGTAGGAAGCCGAATGTGTGCCACACAAATGACTTATTCTTTGGTTCAACACATAAACTAAAAAGTTGAGGAAGTAAAGTAAAAATTTGAGGGGAAAAACCTATCACAAAATGAATAAAATGGGGTTTGGATGTAAAAAACAGGAAAATTTTCATTCAGTTGGAATTGATAGGTTTCTTATTATTTCCAAATAGAGAAGAATTAAAAATAAATATAACCAAATAAAGAAAAGGGGGAAAAAGCATGCATAAAAAACTAGTTCTTGGAGCCATTAAAAACACCACAAAAAGCATGCAGCAGCATTTGTCACCTCTCTCCAGAATAAGCTGATTAAAGCCTCATCTGGGACCAATTTCCCCTTGTCATGAAACTTGGAAGAAAGACTTGAGATCAGGTTTCCTTCCTCTAGACTTCCAGCCTATGGAGTCCTCCTCTTCACAGTGAATATTTGTTTATAATAATAGTTAAATAACTAAAGAAGCAGAATTTGATTGTTCAGTGGGAAAAGTGTCCTTAGAAGAAAGATATTCAAACTCCCTTTCACAATCAGGTAGGGTTTTGGGGTCCTCAACATGTCGGGCCAGTATCCTAATCACCAGGATTATTCAAGCTGGAATTACTTCAGCAGATGCTCCTTTTGACTCTAACTCAAAAACAAATTGAAACATTGTCCTTGGAGAATGTTGAAATTAATGTCTTTGACATTGCCAACACTTTTTTTATTTTGGTGATTTTTTTCTTTATTTGTTTGCCTTTCTTCAGTCAGAGCTGTTCTTTCAATTTGACCTAAATTTGCCATTTGTTTCAAGTAGAATTGTGAATGTTTAATTCAGAAACAGAAAGTGGCTAAGCCAGAGTCAGAGCTGGTCTCAGAGTACCTCTGCCTCAGCCCAAATATCCGTTGCTCCTTTTACGCTCCATACCAATCTCCTACCCTGCTAGAGCTACAGATCTCTGTCAGCTTTCAGACATATGCATCTATCAGAAACTTGATTTTGTCTCACAATTAGGAGGTCAAGGAAAATAGAGTCTAGTCTAAAGCTAACCTTTTGGCCAATTTCCCATGAAATTCTGTAAAAGCTTGTACATGTATTCCTGAGTCCCTTCTGCATGAACTCCCTTAACTGTCTACCTGAAGCCACCTCATGAAATGAGCAAATAATGTTGCTTTTCTGGCTCTCTAATATCAGAAGAAATCTCTGTGAGTCTGAGACAACAGCGAGAGTCAGGGTCTGCTGTCAGGGAAAGGGGCAGTACAGCATCCAGCCCACCAGAGAGGACCTGCATGAAAGACCCAACCCTCTCAAATGAGCACAGCAAGATTGATTTCTGCCTAGCTCTTTTTGGTGCTTTGTCCTGATCTTTTTCAGCTCTGTTCTTTCCATGTGCTTTCTGGTTTGTTCCTGTTTGTTGAATATGCTGGGACATTAATATCTGTGTGCATTATGATGTGAACATCAAAGGCATGGAAGAGGCCTCACTCGGTATCTACAGCTGACGATGGGGTTGCAGTTGTGCTAGCTGATTTCAAGTCTGTAAACTATCTGGGCAAAAACATTTAACCACCTGCAACAGTTTAATGGTAAGCACAGTTAAAAGGCTTTGACTTCCCCTGACTTTGCTTCTAACAAAGGAATAACAACATGTGAATTCTAGCAAGGGAATTTATTTATTGTTATGGGTAGGGCTGGACCTCCAGGAAACTGGTGGGTGTAACAATCACCCCTCAATGGAGAGAACTTAAAAAACTGTTATGGTATTCTATGGAACTGTTTACTCAAGCATCAGAGACCTTCTCATTAACCCTGCACTGACAAATTATTCAGATTTTTGTCCAGGGATCAAGGGTTTTAGATTTGTTTTAGTGGAGGTATCTATCTTTGAAAAAGAGGAAAAGTAGAGCAGAACACAAATGCATGGCATAAATTACATGAAAATAGTTGCCCACAAATGGGAGCATGAGCATAATAATAAACCAGAAAAAGCAGTGTGATACACAGTGCTGAAGAATAGGTTTACTCTGCTGGAGAATACAGACTATAAATTGGCCAGAAAGAATGAGTTGAAGTGACCGTGAGTATGAAAGAAACTGGCTCTAAGGTAAAGTAATGCGAGATAATAGAGATATTTGAGAACCAGCTAATAGAGAAACCTGTGAGCTGAAGTGCAGGCAATTCAGCACCAAAACAAAAGATAGGAGATGTTCATCCAAATGGTAGAGAGGAAAAGAAAGGACAAGACATGCATATCAGTATCAGAACAAAAATGAAAAAAAATTGGAGCCCAGTCATGTTTATAGGCTCTTTCACAGGAGATCCATCAGGTGTAACAGTCAGGCCCATCCAGGGCACAGAGGATTGTGCAGTCTGCCAAGAGGACAGGTACACAATGTGGACTTCAAGTAACAAAGGAACTGGGAAGGAGCAGCAAAGATCTGCCCATCATTCTTCATGCTGGAACAAGTAATACTGACAAAAATAAAACCAAATAAAACATACTATAGACCAGCCTCCCAAAAGAAGGAGCATGCTGCAGGAATGTGGAGATACAGAGCCTGGGTTTAAGAAAGAATCTTCAGACATGATTTTGTTATTTCTCTTTGTAACACAGGAGGTGATTCAGTGATGTCAGTAGTGACACTGCTCTCAAAATCCTGGAGAAGATGCTGTGGAGGCAGGAGTAACACTGGTGATCCTGGGGTCTTTTGAAATTGATGGCAATGATTTTGCAAGGAGGTCAGGGGACATGAGACAATTGCCTGCAGTTTAGGCATGTAAATATCCCCTAGTCTAAACCATGTTTTCCCAGTAGTCAGTAACGAAAAGATGCACTTACAAAGGATTTATATAATCTGTCTGGGGTACCCATTTTAATATGGAATCAGTTGCCTTTTCAGAGAGACCTCTCTGTCAGATATAGAGGGAACTAAATGGTTTAAATTTAGACAGCAAATGCTTACAAAAATTATATTTATATATCTATATGTATGGATTTATATTAGATTTAGATATAGATTTTACTTCTGATTGAGACTGTAAATAGAAGTGTCAGAGAAGCTACTTTCTAATAGACTTAATATTTCTAGAAGAAAACATCATCTGCATGCAGTGTTACTTGGCCTGCATAGATGTAGCATGTAAATATTTGTTTTCAATGACTAGAGTCAGAGGAAAAAAGGAGTGAGAAAAGCACTTTAAAATATTGAGATTTCAATGTTTTAATTGTTATAAGATCTGATCTAAGTGCTAAAAATGTGAAAATTGAGGTTATTTTTGCTACTAATAATATGGAGGTTTACATTTCACATTTGAATTTCTCAACACACAGAGAATGTTAAGTGTTGCCAATAAGTATTTTCAAACAAATTCCTGAAAAAGAGGCAACATAGATTGGAGTAATCTGCTGTAATTCAGATACCTACCATTTGGACATTTGAATCCAACATACTTACACTATGTTCTTTTTACATTTGCTAATAGATCTCTTTTCCCAAGGGCGATTTATCTTTGCTAAAACAGGTATTTATAATAGGTCAGAAGAATGGCTTTCCTCATATTTTCCTCCATTCAGTATCAATCAAGCCTTAAATAATTGTCTTAGACAATTATATATCTTAGGTGAATAACTGTTCAATATCCAAAATGAAGGAAGGAAGTCCTACTCCAAACATCCCAGAAAGAGTCAGATCTCTCAACGATATGGTCTCCCCATCCCCATGAGGTCAGAAAGTGATGTTGGAGCAGAGCTGCAGATCGTGTCCAGCATAACATTTTCTGTGCTGTGCTGCCTCCTGTTCGCATCCCTCTGTTTACAACCACAAGCAAGATCAAGTCCAATTTATGTAGCTATTTGTATGCAAATTAGAGGATATTTTCAGATGCATTCAGCTCCATGTAGGAGGCAGACAGCATTTAAAAATGTGTTTTTCCCAGGATGATGGTGAAGTTTTCAGTTTCTATTTTGTTCATCCTGTATTTGTTGGCAGGATGTTGTTCCTGACACTGATTTATAAGAATTTTAAAGCCCAATGTGTCATACACTTCCTTGCATCCAACAGAGACTCTGTCTAAGTTTCCTCTCTTTCTCTGAGCTCTGCATCTTAGCCTACCCATTCTCCTTGCTGGGTCCAGATGTCTCCTCTGTCTCCCCAGTCACAATTCTCAAGAGCCTGTTCCAAACTGGGCACACATCCAATTCCTTTGCACCCCACCTTCTCCCATCAGTGCCTTATAGGTTCACTTACTTGATCTCCCTGTCCATTATCATTTCTGTATTTCTGATAGGTCTCCTATCTGCCACCTAGGACAATGTCTGTGCTGTATCAATCTTAGCTTTATTTCTGCTTGATCTTGACTCTTTCTATGTATTTTTACTTCCAGTATCACTATTTCCTGCCCCACAAATCTTTGCTCTTTCTTATTCTTCCCCACATATCTCCCTCATAAGATAATTATTCTCTTGGTTCTTCTGGTGTTTCCTCTCTCATATTCATGCATGCATTGAATTTTAGAAGACTTAGTTATAAGTAGGAGAAAGTCGAGGTTTCTTTACCAAAATCCAAATGTAAGAAACCTTTTTATCTTGATCATACTAGAGTGAATCTAAAGTAACTTCAGTGGAGATTACTTAAGTCAGTGGAGCTATGCTAGCAGGAAATAAAAGTATGATGGTTGTACATATCCCAGATACTTGTCTCAGCCCTCTAAAACCCTAAAACTCCATGCATAAAATAAATTTGTTTGTGTCAGGAAATGGTTCAGGGCAACAGAATTCATCATCTCCCAGTATTGTTGGAGCAGATCCGGGCATGGTTCCAGTACAGAATAGCACTCTCCCAAAATAGTTCTCTCCTGAGCACAAGTCAGGAACCATGTTCAGGTTGAATGCTGACACCTTGTTTGGAAGCTAGAAGGTTTAATTGTATGGTCAAAGGCCATTCCATGCCAGCTGGCCTCTGTATCAGAAAACTGTCACAAACACATCTGATGTTCTTAAAGCTGTATCCTTAAAGACACTCCCCTGTTTCACACTAAAGTCCTATCTCTATTGGACAGACTTTATCAAACCATTCCACTCTGGAGCAAACAAATAGTTGTCTTGGTAAGCACATCTCAATGCAGAATAATCTACCCTGGCCTGGACTACAGCTATCCCACAACTCTTCAGCCAAAGAACATTTTGAAACACTCTGTGATCAGTGGCAAAGACAGGCCAGATATGAGTGAAGGGATGTTCTCCAGTTAGGAAGGGCAAAAGTCAGGGCTGACTCCTCTTGACCACACAGAGGAAGGTACAGGACACTTGGATGGCAGCTACGAGGTCTCTGCCCCCTGCTACCACAATCATTACCTCCTTTCACAGAGATTTCAAGTTCTCACTTTTGACATAGCCATCCTCTATCCTCCTGCAACATCCCTCTAGTCATACAACCAGAAGCAGAAGTCCCATGACAGGTCTCTACTGGCCAAAGGCATTGTCTGCCAAGTTTTTGCCAGTCATAGTGACTTCCTAACTACCGCAGGTACACAAAAATTATCTTTCAAAGGTAAAATTTTTATACATCAGTTGCTATAGGCTATTATTTATTCATTGTATTTACTTTTACACATTTGCGTGTTTGCATGTCTTTGATACCATAATGGCTAAAAATAGAAAAAAATTATATGTGTCTTGTTTTGCACTACAGAGTTCAATTTCCTGGTAGACTGAAGGACCAATCTTACACCAGTCAAAAGCATACAGTCTCTTATTTAAGTATTTCCACCAAGAAACAGTTTATTTCAGTTGTTAACAAGCACTCGGCAAACTGTCCTAAGACAAAGCTAAGGACAAGTTAATGGTGTAATAAATCAGTCATTACATTAAATGATCGGTTTCCGCTGTACAGTATTATTGCTTTATTGACCCCTACTTAAAGATTTATCACAGTAGTATTTTATTGTGGTTATAGGACACATGGTTGTAATACTATAGGGTGTAGTTTAGCTTATGCTTCTGTTTCACTTTTAATTTCATTTAGCGCTTGCTGTGGACAAAGAGCCAAAACTGTTGGAAGCACAACATATGAGGACAGAGAAGGTCATTTTTGCTAAATGGAAGCAGGACAGTAGGCACTGGGGGAGTGAACAAACCAGAGGGATGCTTCTTGTTTGACTCAGGGCTGTAAAGCAAATAGAGGACTAATGAGGCTGTAGACAAGGACTGATTCTACAGTTTTCCCTGCGCAAGAGGTACTAGCCCCAGCTCCACAACCAGGCTATTTCCTCTTCCTGTCTCCACCAATCAAGGGTTACCGTTTCATCCTATCTGGCTGCAGATCTACTTTAATTATTATTTCCTTAAGTTTTTCCATCAAATTGATGCCAGGTTCCAAGGAAAGTACTGTGCCAGTTCTTCCAGAAAGAAATTGGCTTGCTTTGGCTGTCACTACAAAGATGTCACATGCATCTGTACTGGAAAATGCGAGTCAGATCATAAACTAAAGCAAGAGTGGCAAGGAGAGAATAAGACTCTAAATTCAGACACCATCTTGGCAAAAGTGAGGATGTCCTCACCTGCAGTAGAAGAGAATTTATTTCCTTATTACCCTTTTTAGGACCCTCTCTATGTCAGATGGCCACCCCATATTAGAACAGAAAAGGCCATATGTAATTTAATTTTGCAGATGTGGCCATAGTACTTGAATCCTCTTCTACCTCAAAAAGTTTTTAAAATATTAAAAATTTAAGTTAACCTATAGGAGAAATTAGGAGCTCATGGATAACTTCATAGTTGGGTATTTGGGGAAGTGGTCAGTATACTGGGAGGCAGGACTTCCTCTCAGGAATCTTAGCCAGCTGGGAAAGCAGTCAGGCAGGAACCTTATGGAAGTCAAACGCAAAACTGTATTGGGGAGGAATAAGCCCATGCTACAAAACAAAGTGGAGATTCCCCCAGCTGGAAAACAGTTTGCAAAGAAGGTCAAGGAGATCTTTTTGGACACCATGTTGACCACATATGTCTTCTTGTGTAAAGGAAAGCCAATATCTTAGGCTACATTACTGGGAGGTTGGCCAGTACATCTCAGGAGGAGGTCTTTTTCCTCTGGTCATCCCAGGCAAGACACATCTGGAGTGTTTGGTCCGTTTCTGGGCCCCTCAGTGCAAGGGGAACATGGGCACACTGAAGTGAGGACAGCAGAGGTGACTGGCCTGGATGAGGGCTGAGCACAGGGCTTACAAGCAGAAACTCTGAGACTTGGGACTGCTTCCCTTCAGGAAAAAGAAGTTCTTGCTGTCTACAACTACATCATGGGACAGCACAGAAATCTATGAAGCTGGTCCTTGGAAGTGGTTCTGCTTTAAGCAGGAGGCTGAACTAGAGGTAGATGTCTCTTCAACGTGAGTTATTCATTTTTCATGTGACCCTGCTATATGAAGGCAAAGACAGTGTTTTTTCTCCTCTACAATCTACCTGTGGGCAGGAAGATGAGTTGATAAGAGTTAATGAACAAGTGCATAAACTCACTTTCTGTGAAGAGCATTGAGAGGGCAGAGGGATGGAAATTGCCCCTTTGTTTTCTCTCAAAAATAATGTGGAAATGTTAGGAGGTCATTCTGAAACAACCAGTTCTAGAGGAAGCACTGTAAGCAGCCAAAGAAACACAGTCTCAAGGCCTGTAGAAAGGCATGAAGCTTCCCTGACTTCTCAGCAAGAATTTTTGGTCAACGATCATTCTAGAGATTTAAAACAAACAAACAAACAAAAAA
>WEIU01011301.1:63139-76317 GCA_013389925.1 Aegithalos caudatus | reverse complement strand
AACCAAAAAAAAAACAGGCAGGGAGGGAGGGTGAGGAAGAAGATAAACAAGATGCTATTTTCCAACTGGTGAAACTAAGTGGGACACATTTGTCAACAAAGTTGCTCAGTTCCTTCACAGGTATCTTGCTTTCTTGTGACATCAGTTGAAAAAGACTATTTAGAAGAGGATGACATCCTGGGATACCCCATGTAGCCACATGCCAGAGGTGCTGATACCTGTTTCTTATCTGCTGTAAACAAAAATATTTAATGAACAACTCCACTAAGTGGTACAAAGGAATGAAGAATCAATTCTTTAGGATACTGATGGGAGGCAGACAGTAAAAGTAGCATTTTGGATATCAACATAGTTACATAGTATCTCTATAAGAACACATATAAAGACACTTTTTCTATTTACAGAGTGTTTTAGTTGACTTTTGTGTGATTCATGATCCTCAATTGCAGTGGTCAAAAACGTACCTGAAATACATGCAGACATTATTTTATACATACAAAATTCTTTTAAACTGGCTCTGTCTGGTAGCAAAATGTACCCAGCCACTGAGAAAAACATTTTGGCAGGTCAGCCCATGCTGAACACTGAATTTCTTGTGCTTTGCTGATAGCCCTACCCAAATGAGACACTTAAAGTTAGCTTGAGGTATGTCTACATGATCAGCAATCACAGCAAGAGACGCTGTGAAATACAGCCCCACTCAGCTCCATGCATAAGGGATTATCCTTTAAAAGACACATTGGTGGCAAACAGATGTTATCTCCACATGCACTCCACCTCTGGATTTTAGTAATCTATGAGTTCAGTGCTTCAGATCACAGTCAGAACCAAAATATAGAGAAATGTCAAATCAAGTTATCACAGCAAGACTTTTGGCATTATTTACAATTCATGGTACTCGAGAAGTGAGTCATAAACATTCAGTAAAGAAACTGGAATAATGAAACTAATTTTCTTTGTTTATCAATACTTCATCCATTATTGTAATCTTTACAACTTTTTATCTGACACATTTTAGTCCTGTCTAGAGGTAAGGGAAACAGAGAGAAAGAGAACAGCCAAAATATTTGGATACTTTCTGTGAAATATCAAAGTCTTACAAAGAGTGATGATGTATTTTTGGTATGTTGATCCAATGTGCACAAAAACTATTAAATTGTTATTTTTCCTATCCATTCTATATTTGCAAGCACATTTCCATTAAAACTGGTCTTTGTTTGCCTTAATTCACTTCAAGGATACATAAAGAAATGGCAGCTACTACAAGGAAAGAGTTCACACAATGTTAAACAAAATAGTCCTAATCCTACATAGAAGCAAACAGGAGAAATATGTGGGGTGTTCTCAAAGGACCCTCCAGTACCCTCCAAATTCATGGAGCAGTACTGGTCAGGAGACTGGACCAGTTGTTGGATTGTTTTCAACTTCCTTTGAAAGACTCTTTTAAAAATACCTTTCTCTTAAGCAAAACCTTTAGGAATTTCAAGCACAGAGAATCCTTTTAAAAAAATTACCATGTTTTCCATGGAGAATAATATTTTCCATTAAAATAATTTAAAAATTTTAAAAACAAACAATCATGATTGTTTATTGGAAGTGACAATAATTTAAAAAAAAACCAACCAACCAAACAAACAAAAAAAAAAAAAAAAAAAAAAAAAAAAAAAAAAAAAAAAAAAAAAAACCAAACCAAACCAAAACCAAACAAAATACAAGGTTTTCTAAAATCTTTCTGAATTGCTGTTATATTTCATCCAATTATAAATCCTGTATATTTTCAAACTCTCTAGATTTGGGACTGGTGTCTTTTCTCTGGATCTCAAAAGCAGACATCCCAGGTGCAGACCTGCTGCCTAACACTCTTTCTTAAGCAGCAAGAGCCCAGAATCCAGCCATCTGAAACAGCTGGATTATATACAGTCAGGAAGACTTCTAAATCCTTGAGGGCATGGAAAAGGAAGTAAATACATATTTTGTGAATGTGATCTTTGCCAGTGCATAGGCACACACCTTATTATTCACAGGCACAAAGATTGTGGTCCCTGGCTCCTAGTCCCCACGCCAGCCTGCGGGCAGCTGTGTCCTGTGACTTTGCTCCTGACAAGGAACAATGAAAAGTAAAACCTTGTTCTGCCAGACTGACAGGCAGAGCAGATCATTATGTCACTGCCAATGGTTGCTGGCTCAGCTCTCATGCTCTCGGGCCCAGTCAGGGTCGATGGCCATTGCGTCAGTATTTTGCATATTGGCTATAAATACTACACTGCAAATCGTCCATGACACTTGGAGCTGCGCTGCGCTGTAGGGATGTGCTCAGCTGGACAAAACATGTCACATTCATTCTGCCTGTAAGAGAGATACAAAAAGTAAGGGAAAAAAGTCTGGAAACGATACCTCATATATATAGTTTTATATTGTATTGTGTAAGTGCTCATGTGAAAAAACACAGAACCTTGAACAGATGCAATTTATTATTCACATCTGACTGATTTTCACATCTGACTGATTTTCTTGAATTCTGGTCACTAATCCATCTTCCTTGGGAGCGCCTCTTAATGTTTCAAACTCTACTCAGCTTTCAACAAATGGTTTAAAAACAAGTTTTCCATCTCCCCCTTCAAAAGTGGGCTTTATTCCATATAATTACGCTTTCCTGGGTATGAGTCATATTTAATTCTGGAACAGTGGAAGATATTAAATTCAACGCAGTACCACTCATTCAGGCTGCAAATTCGAGCTCCATCACATCAGAAAACTAAGAACCACAATTAGAACACACCTAAACATTTTTATTTCTTTCTTTTCTCAGTGCTATATTTTAGGTATAAGCTGAAGTACAAAAGAAAAAAAAAAAAAAAACCGAACAAAAAAATCCCACAACAAACAAACAAAAAACCCCCCACAGTTTCTATTCTGTATGGAAAAGCTAGCAACATTTAAAGAGATACTAGAAAACTTAAGTCACTGAAGCCTATTTGGCTGGATATCTGGTACTAGGCAAGTCTGCTCAGATTCATACTTTGCATTACAACATTCCACAGTAGCCAAAAAGAGAAGAGAACAAAAACCTGTCATTATGTCACTGTATAATTTTATAGCGCAATCACTCTTGTCACCCCATTTCCAAAGCAGTCCAACAGAGCTATGAAATGTGGGGTGTGGGGCAATATGGATCACCAGAGAATTAAACAGTTCCCATATAAAAACTCATCCCAGTATGTGAAGCATATGACAAAGGCTTGCAAAATCCTAAGTACTATGGAACAGATTAAATAAGCCATGAGACTTATTACTTCTCATAAAATGAGAACCAAAGAGTTCCCAGTGAATTTATCCAGAGCAATTTTAAAAGCAAGCAGAAGGAAACGTTTTCTTATACAGCACAGAGTAGCATCCTGGCATTCACTGACAGCCTGTGGAAAGAGACTCCACAGGAAAAAGGTTTAGAAAGTGATTGACTGAGCGTACATCAGACAGGTGGCACGTCTGTATAATCATCTGCATGCAACTCTCATCTCCAAAGCCCCAAAGCAGCTGATTTCTGTGAGCTGAGGAGTATAGCAAATTCAAGGTCACTGTTCTCATCCTTATCCTGTCACCCTTTCCCCCAGCATCTGTCACAGGTCATGATTAGAGACAGGAGGACAGATTTCTAGAATGACCCAAACAGCAGCATTTAAGACTCAGAATGCATATTTGGTTGATCAATGATAAAATTATTTTGATGTCAGTGTCTGAACACAGAGAGAAGGATAACCCAGGAACTACATTGGAACTGAATGGAAAAGGGAAAGTGAGCTTTTAAACTCCTTTCTGTCAATTCGCCCAGGGACAGCATGACTGCATAAGACACTTAGGAGGGTACTGGAGATTTATATTTGTGCACCTGCATCCCTTTCAGAGAACACAGAATACATATATGCACAGAACATACATATGACGCATTCATTTGGGATGAGCTGAACAGCAGATACTGACATAGACAACCTAAAAAATTATCATATATTTTATCTCACCATCCTATGAAAACATACAAAATGAAGCAGGCACAGGAAAGGTGGAAGGGAAAGGGCAGGGTTTTACTGCCAGCTTACAATCCAGACAGCCACATGCAGAAAACACAGCAAGTTGTGGATTTGAAAATTGCTAATTCTGCTGGCTGCGCTTCCAGGAGGACTCCTGCCTCCTCCACTCAAATGACAAAGTTGTTCCATGCTTTTCCCTGCTCCTACCTCCCAGAATAATTTGATGGGGCCCATGTGTGCTGTAAAGTTGATAAAGCAGGTGGATAGGTGAGGTCAGGTGCCAGAGAGAGGTATACACAAACTGAGTTGGTTGATGGCTCCAGGTGCTCCTCGTTTTCCCAAAAGTCAGTGGAGGCCAGTTAAAATAAGGCTGACATGATGGTGAAAGAGTGATTACCTTGTTTTCTGCCAGCATCCCTGGAAACGCAGCTCATAAAACATACTGAATCATACGAAAGTCTTCAAGGATTCAACAAGAGATGGGAAAATTAATCTTTTCTCCATAGGCATCTTCTTTTTTGCTAAAATGATGAAACCACACTCCTTGAGTTCTTCTGAAAGTTAAAGACTTTTATTCAAAGAGGACCTGACTCTGCAATCCAGTCATGTTGAGTAACGTTTCAAGGGGATTTTGCTGTGACAGCTTGAACAAAAATATATTGTTTTCCTATGAATCAGGCCAGCCAAATTTTGTCACTGCTGTTACAATTTTCAAGCTGGCAATCAGGGGCAATATGAAGTGTCAAGTGAAATACTTTGTATCCTTTATTCAACAGTATTCTAGAAACTACATGCCATGACAGCTTAGGGGACCCATTACTTAGAGTAAGAAAAGGGTTACAATAATAAACTTTACTTCCANAAAAAAAAAAAAAAAAAAGGCAAATGCATGGCACTCCTCTGCTAGAATGTGGAAGCAAAAAGCTGTGAGGTCGCACAGCATAAAAGCTGTCAAAATTATTCTTCTCAAAATCTATCTTATACTGTTATCACCTCCACAGTTCTGCACCTTCAAAACCCAGAAAAAAATAAAAGCAGTTTCATAAAGGGCTTCTCTTTGCAGGTCAGGTAGAGATGTAATCTGATGTTCCCTTATAGACTGTTTAAGAAATGTTGTCTCAAGTAGGAAAGCTTTCCCCTTAGCTCTTTATAAAGACTAAAAAACATTACACTGTAAAAGCAGAAATAACCTTAACATAGGTGTTCTGAATGTAGGTAATTTCTTCTAAAAGTATCCCATAAACCACACCACCTTTTCCTGTAGCACTCCAAGGAGACATCTCAGGGCCCACTTCATGTGGAAGGGAACCAGGAAGATTTGGGTTGTTTTAACCAGGGCAGTGTTGGTGGCAGTAGGGGCATCACACTTGGGTTGCCAGGGGACAAATTGCAGGGTTCAGAGAGGGAAAAGGTCACTCCTGCAGCCTAGGGGAGAGAGCTGCTGCTCTGCTTGATTCTCCTGGGAAGGCTAGGTTTATTCTGCTCCCCTCACCCCCACAGGGGGAAAATAGGAAGTCCAAAGCACAGCACAGGAATAAGAATATTTTTTCAGACAACATATCTCCTTACAGCCTCTATCTGTGTCTTCTTCAATGTCCTTGATGTTTGTGACTATAAAATTCCTCATCATGAGGTTTTTAATGCACGACAGACTTCCCTACAAAATGTAGAAAAGTCATTGTTCACCTCATAAATACATGAAGCAACTAATATGTTATGGTGCCATCCATGCCTCATCAAGCATTAATGTATTCCTTGTAAACACATATTCTTTATTTAGTTAGGATAATAACAGTGCCACGTGCCAGGCTCACCATTAAATCCTGGTTCTTCTATTTGTAATGGGCTGTAGCAGATGTTTTATCTTCAAAGAGTATCCTTTATTCCATTTTCTGTGCTAAACACCCCAAAAATCCTACATTATTGATCTGTACCAGATTTCCCTCATTGCCTTTCAAATTACCCCACAGAAAGCACTTTGCTGAAGACATGTGAATAGCTGTTGGTAGGTGAGTGATTTATATCCTGGCACAAGAATGACTGAGAATCACATCAATGATTTAAAATGTAGCCAGTGACGGAAGGTGGGAGGGGGGGAGAGGAAGAGACAGGGAGAGGAAAAGAAGGGGAAAAACCTTATAAATTACAAACACATTATCATAAATCTCCCTCTGACTATAAACATCTCACACTTTCACAGCCTGAACAAGGGCTGTTCCAATGTGCCACCTCTGCTCAGGGCAGCCACGTGCCTTCAGATCAAAGGTAGGCAGTGGCCAAGGTGAGGCTTGAAGAAACACAAGGGGAGGGATGGGCCACACCAACCCTCCATGCAAATGCCACCTTAGCCACAGGAGTTCTTCATTAAAGCATCAGGAAACATGATTTCTATCCATCAGTCCCATTAACATGTTTGGGTGGTTGCCAGAGCTGAGGGTGGGCCATGGGGTCTCTGCAATTGCCCCCTTTTTTTACCTTGTTTTACATACTGTGAAATGAGACCTGGAGAAACCAAATAAACTCCAGTTCAGTTAGTTTCATTTTATTTGGTTCTTTTAGGAATAATGGCATCATATTTGTCCAGACTACTGTGTGTAGCTCACCCATGGGTCTAATAAACGTATGTCCTCTCCTAAGAGCCTACCAACAAGGTGGATAAACCAACATGCAACTTTAGATCTGGCACAACCTTCTATCCTCTCCACATGAAATGTTATGCAGCTTGGCTTAGAGCACAGTTTGTGTCCAGCCTGCTTTCTAGAAAGCTGGTCTGCAGTTAAAAGCATAAGTTTATAAAACTTTGTCTCCAAAACACATAAGCCACCAAATCCATTGGCACACGTCACCCTGTCTGTATGTGCCTGTGTTTTACATAACACCGTGGGTGAGACAGAGCCAGAATGTGACATCAGGCAGGGAAGAGGTCTTTTTCTATGTTTTTAATAGGTTTCATTGAATAAAGCTTCATCTGCAATTGGGAAGCTGAAAGGTGAATAAAAATAACTCCTCTCACAAATCAAGCAAATAGGTACTTCCCTGAATATTATTAGTGGGATTCAGCTCAGCAGGATAAACCTACAATAAATATAATCAGAGATACACAGAGAATGCCTGTTGATAAACTGCACTGTAATTTTATTTGATGTTTTCGTATAAAATTGTGTGTTTCTACCTGCAGCAGTATGATTAAGGGATATATATATATATTTACTAGCATTTCATGTCTAGAAAGCTTTGTGGACAACAGGTGAGATGTTTCTCCTTTGTGTGTTTTTATGATTCAGAAAAAAAAAAAGTGTGTTTTCCATCATGATAAGATGTTAATTGATTTTCAGTTTATTCCCTTCATTTTCTGATTATTTCTTGGACTGTACAGAGTTAAACAACATTATTTGTTTTACTCTGGTGATTTACAGGTAAAAATTTTATTGGCCTTGTTTTTCAAACCTATTTTCTGCTGAATGTCCCAGGCTGATTTTACTACTGATTTGTATTAGAGTTTATATTTCACATGCAAACTGTATAAGCTTAATCACATATCTTTGATACTTAGATAAATTATACACTACACAGGATAATTCAGTAATATGCAGTATCACATATGGCAATGTGTAATGTTGCATGTTGTGACGTAATTGTTCAGTAAAATGCTAAAATGTATTGCATTATGAGACTGCTAAATAAAGGCAGTGTTACTGGATAACAAGTTCTCAGTTCTCAGCTAAGGGGCAGGATCTGGAGGGTCACAGATGTAGTTTGGAAATTCATTTAGGCACAGCTCAGTCACCTCATACATGCACCTCACACCACTGCAAAGCCAGTTTTGCCTCATGTTGCTTGTCAGCCTGTACCATCCTTCCCACTCACTTTATGCAAAAATGGCCCCATCTACTCTTATTCTAAAGAAGTTTTAATTTACTCTATCTTCCCTCTAACCATAAATCAGATTCCTACCTTCCCACTAATCACAGCATCTCCAGATTTAAGGTACTACTGTCAAAATAACTTGAGATGAGACATCTCTCTCATTTTTATGGAGTAAGACATACCAGCAAAAGATTCTGAGTTTTGATTTGGGGTCAGTTGAACTTGTCCTGATTCAATTCCAGTTCAACAAAGCTTCAAAATAAAGGCTCAGTCTTAGGATTGGTTCTGATGTATGGAAGAGCTAGTTGGATTTTTAACTTTGTTTTGATTCAACTTCTTGAGTCTAAAACATATTTCTACTGAAAAAGACAGTTCTGTGTCCTGCTTTTGGGGCATGAGGGGATTTATGATTGTGAAATTACATCTGCTAATGCACAGAGAATCCTATGACACCTTACCAGTGGTGATTTTGAGCCATTGTGAGTTTAGAAAAATTATCATCATATTCTTTATTAAGGTAAACCCTTAAATTAATTTGTTAAATTGCCACAATAAAATGTGTTGTAACAGAGGAAAGAAAAAAGAAGCCAAAAGCCACTGTGGGTACTTTCTGAACAAAAACCACTGAGAAAGCTTTGAATAAACCATATATTCATCAAATGCAATTCAGGAAATCAGTTGTACCAAACTCTGCTTTATGGTGCTAGGTGCAGAAATTATGGCCCTGTTAAAGTCCATGATTGTTTTGCCATTAACTTCAAGTGAGTTGAGATTTCATCTTCCTGGCCTTCCTACTGGAGAAAGGGGATTGCTGGAGGAATTTGGGCCAAAGAAATGCCACCACAAAAATGACACAGGAAAGTGATATGTAAGCAGAGCTGCTTCAGGTTATAATTCAGTCTACATAGGTTTGGGTGCTGACAACAAGTGCACAAATGTCAGGGAAAACAAAAGCTCAGTTTTGCTCTGAAATTTTCATCAGATCTCAACAGCACCTCAGCATGGAAAACGAGGCTAATATTTTCTTAATACAACACCAGAGGCTCTCACTTCCTACTAAATTAGAAGAGAATGGGAATTTCCATCCTGTAGGCTTATTGAGGCTTACAAAGATATTTGTGCTTTGTGATGTGGACCAGTTGTTGGAGAAAAAACAGTGGTGTAAATGTGGACGAGCTCTCTTTGGCCAACACAGACAAAAGGCTGTTCATCTTTCCATTTCTTTCAGTTGATCTAACTGGGGACCAGCCCAAAAAATGAGCTAAGCACTGTCTTCTGCCCATCTGAATGCTGGAAGACATGATAATCATTAGCAAGATACTAGAAACATTAGGAAGTTCTGTTAAGACAAAATATGCCTATAAATCATTACAGACAGAGATGGGAAAATTTTACTAACTCATATTTCCAGTTCTGTGCTCAGTTCTCCTGTCCACACTTCCTCTAGTCAACAGAAATGGTCTCTGAGTGCTGCTGTTTACAGCCAGATGTGTTCAGAAGAATTGCAAATCTGAAAAGAAAAATTTCTGTTGTATAAAGCGCCACAGATATATTTTATTGCAAGGAAACCCTTCTCATTTACAATTTTTTTTTTTCCAGTTTGGAGAAAGGAGGAAGAGAGGAATAGTCATTCATAAACTGGAAAATAAATTAAGAGAGCAACACCCAAGTCACTAGGACAAGTCAAGTGTGTCTGAGAGAGGAAAACCCTGGGCCAAAGGAAGATACAGTCTTGCAGAGCTTAACCTTGAAAAAAGTGTCTGGAGAGATCAGCATAGTAACAGAAACAAACACACATGCTGTCTAAAGAATGTTGGGTATGAAGGCAGATCAAATATGTGTCTAAAGAGCACATAAAGTGCAAAAATTAAGAAAAAAAAAGTTCTGTTAGCTGTGGTTTTCCTTTAAACCTTAAAGCATCTCAAAACCAACATTTCTTACTGTTCCTTCCAGTTGTTAGCAGTGAATGCCAGGAATGCAAATGAGCAGCTGCCCTTCCCAGCCCCTGTGTTGGATTTTACATAGTTGAGAGAACCTTTAGACCCTTAAAGCATATTTATTCTTTGATTTCTTTTGCTAAAACAGACTGCAGCCTGGGTAAACACTGAGAAGGGCACAGAGCCAAATGGTTTAGTCTACATAGGCAGCTTTTTGTTTCTCCAGCCTTCATTCAGACTTACAGCTGAGCAGTTAGAAGAAGTGGATGCACCCTGGAGAATCACTTTCAACCCACGCAAACAAAGCTGAAACCTGTGAAGTTTCCTTCCCACATCCAGACTCAACTAGTTCAATTGTCAATATGTATCTCAGACGATTTGGGCAACATATTAAATTATCTGTCAAAAGCACTTGCCACCACTCCAGTCCCACAAGGTCCGGGTCTGATCTCAGTGCACTTAATGCTAGCACAGGTTTTTTGGCACTAGCAAAGTTTCTTCTGATTTAAGTCAACATAAAGTTGAACCAGGATGGCCATGGGCCACAGTACCAGCTTTGACTTTGACCATCTCAGATAAATAACTTGCTATACTGTTCCTCACCTGTAACATTGGCTTGAGCTCATACAACCCCAAATCACACTAATAACTCGTCTATTAATAAGTCTGAAGCAATCTGAGAGAAACCATAAATACTGAAGTACACCTAAGTATATAGCCCACATTTTATGGATAGCCCCTACTTGTATTGCAGGCCACATCGTAATGGAGAGGAAGCAAATACAAACAAGATAACTAACTTTCAGGTTCTTGATTTCAGTAATTTAAATCATTTTAGTGACATTTTTCTATTTGGTTTTCTGCAAAACAGTTCTGTATTTGCAGAGCTTTCTTTTAGGTAGCACTCCGGTAGCTCCCTGTGGTTCACTGGAGGTCTGAGTAATTACATTTTCCATTGGGATAAACCTCCTATTTTAGCTTTATTGAGAGAGTAAATAGAAATCAACTGCTGATCACAAGCTGAATTTTACCCAGCCTGAGACAATGTATATCTATATTTAGATAGATGAATGAAATATACTTGCAGAGAATTCACTTGTTTTGTTTTAGTTGTATGGCATGTTGCAGACTGAAGCTACTCAGAAGTTTCGAGGAAGAGCCGGTGGTGAGGAGGTCATGAGTGGCGTAAAGCTGAGACTGGCAAACCTGGAAATGTATTCTACCTCTCATTGAATGACACACAGCACTAGTCATTTTGCAAATACAAAGGAGAAATATCTTGGCACTGTCTAAAATGCGGTGGAGCAGTGAAGGGTCCTACAGCATAGGTATCTTTAGGTTCTCAATTTGTATGTCAATATGTGTGCCTAAATATATGCCTCTCTTTTTTCAGTTTTACGGGCCTAGGCTTAATATTATTACACAAAAGTTTGGAGATAACAGAGAGCAAAGGGAAGAGGCAATTTACATATTATTCAATAAATTCATATGTATCATATCTACATGCACACTACATACATTAAAATATGGGTTTAGGACTTCTTTTGATCCAAACTAGCTTAAAATAATGAAAAGGTCTCCATTTTAAATGTTTTATGCAGAAAAAATGGGTTTCATATAATTCTATTCATTTTTTTTTTTATGCAGGCATATCAGGTTATCTTTTTAGCTTACACAGTAGGTTGATAAAGTTTTAAGCATGGTGAAATACGATAACAGCCTAATATTGGAAACACTGTAGGAATAGGGAAGGAAAAAAGGGCCATATTTCAAAAGGCCTTTGAATATTATTTGTGTAATAGATTTTCAGTTGAAGTAAATTAATCCTTAGTATCACCATTATAATGACTGTATTTTGCTAAGGCTTTGTTTCCAAGAGACTCAAAACAAAAGTCTACACTGTCATTTTCCTGTTGGCCATGAATAATGTTAAAGCCACAAACAGTTGATCACAGGATCTTATAGAGCAGAATTGTTGTGGCAAATGTGTCTAACCTAGAAATGTCCATGAAATATACAGCAGAGGGACAGTCCTCTTATTCTAATCTTGAATCTATACTAAGGCAGAAAATTTTTTTCATTAAATTCTTCCTAGTAGTTTATGCCTTTTGATAGACCACTATTATCTCCTTTTACACCACAATGGATCTGGACTACATTAGGAGATAGCCAATGTTTAGCATAGGTTATAAGCTTGCACTGTTTAGCATAACTTTCTAGTAACCATTTTTGCCAATTTTCCTCCAAGGCATTTAGGTTTATGTCACAGTGATGGACTTTTATTTTGTCTCAGTAGCTATATCTGCAATGTATTTAAAGCAGAGGTCCAAGGCCAGTGTAGATTTTCCATAATATCCTGTACTCACATGGGAAAATTAAGAATTCGAATTTACCTTTGCACTGGCTTGAACAGGATGAACAGGACCTGCCAAGTGGCAAAGTGAGACAGGGAATAAAAAAGGAAAATACCACCAAACCAGGCCATGGCCTTCAGGCAAGCAGCATAGGTGCAGACAGTCTCAGTATCTCCTTTCCCTCTGTGTATGAATAAACTGAATTGCACAGCTGTACTGTTTCAATGCAGCATGGACACACAGCAAGCACTGGCTGGGATCCCAAAGCACTGCAGGTGGCTGAGAGTATCCAGCAGGGTGCTTTGCACCAGGGCACTCACAGCTCCTGGGCTGCAGCTGGGGCTCTGCCTAAGCCTGGACAGAACAAGCCAGTACCTGTGTACTCTGATATGGACACAGCCCAGGAGTGGCAGCTGCCCTGACTCCTTGCTCAGTCACTCACTGCAAGGAAGAGAAGCCTTTGAAATTATAAGTTAATGCCAGAACTGCCAGCAACAGATTTTAAAATTCTTGCCAAAAGGATGCTTTTTTATATTCTTGGGGATACACACTTAAAAGAAGGGAGGGGAACAAAGACATGAAAAAATGAAAGAAGATGGGTCATTTTTTCCCTTCAAGAAACTGTGAAAGTGATTATTCTCAGGTTGTTCAGTAGTCCAAGATTGCATCACTTAAACAAAACTGTAAACTGTGGAAAACTCTTATATGAACACTGTTAGATTTTTTTCAATTAGATGAAACAGGACAGATACTAACTAGAATGTAAAGAGAGAAAGAACTATTAAATGTATCTTCTAATGTTTAATTTTTTATTTTAATTTTGCTCTGATGAAGTTGGCTCCATTTTGGAAAGGTGTTATAGTAAATAAATTGTTGTTAGTAAATCTGTCGGCTCCGTAGTAAGTTTTTTCCTTCTGCTGAAAGCTGTTTTTTGGTTTTGTTTTTGGTTTTTTGGTTTTGTTTTGTCTTTGTTTTTGGGTTTTTTTTTTTTTTTT
>WEIU01011301.1:51903-63106 GCA_013389925.1 Aegithalos caudatus | reverse complement strand
TTTGTTTTGTTTTGTTTTGTTTTGTTTTGTTTTTGGGGGGTTTTTTTGTTGGTTTTTTTTTGTTCTTTTTTGTGTTTTTGTTTTTGGTTTTGTTTCTCAATAGAATTTATCAGCAGAAGAAAGATATAAACTTGCATTCCATTTGTTATTTTCAAAAATTTTTTTTTTTTTTTTTTTTTTTTTTTTCCCCAAGAAATAACATTTTATATTGTCTAATTGAGACAGTACCCAGTTAGGACACAAATTAAGACCTCTTCTGCTTGTCTGCTGTGTTCCTCTGAAAAAAGATGTATCATCTCTTCATTCTTTAGTTTCCTCTGTAGCCAGTTTGGAAAAGTATTGATGTAATACCTGCATTTTGTCTTTACCTAAGAGAATCAGGTTGGACAAATGTCACAGGTATAAAAATTAGTCTGTCGTATGTTTGAAGGAAAAAGATCAGTGCTAATATGCAAATAAGTACAGTTATCTTGTGAATCTCAGCTGAGATCCTGACAGCTGGGAAAACCAAACATTTGTTTTGAAATGAAACTTGAAAACTAATGCAAAAAAATTCTGGATCACTCCAGTTCTATTTATACTGTTGTTTCTCAGAGTAAAAGTATATTTTGGAATTATATATATATATATTTGGAATTATATATATATATACTCACCTGATATAGGTAAGTATAAATATATATAAGTATAAATATACTTACCTGATATATACCTTATAATAGACAGAGAACCCCCAAATATTACATGACTGCACAGTGCAGTACAATACACTGTCACACATTTTAGTTGAGGAAGTTAAATGTAGTTATTCTCCACTGTGTCCTTTATTTAGCCTATACTTAGCATCAGCTCTGATTTCTCACTTCTGCAAAGGTGAGTAAACACACATTTCTAGCTAGACCTTAGTCCTCATAGACTTTTAAAAAAGATTCTGCACCCTGATCCAGACTAAATTCACATTTAGGAATCTGGAATACAGCAGAGCTAGCCCAAGTGACTACTGGGCAGTCAGTTCTGATTCTCCCCATCCAAGGTAACACAGTCCATCGTGCTTCCCTGGGCTGGCACATCTCTAGATAAATGGACCTAAACCAGCAGGAAAATATTCCTCTTGCTATTTTAGTAGTTTCTCTGCACCCAGATGAACTCCCTGAACTGGCGTGACACAATATCATCGCTTTTCTGTGCTGGTCCAAGGGCATAGTGGGATGCAAAAGGTGGGAAAAAATAAGCTGTTTCCCCATGGCAGCAGCTGCCAGTACAATTCATCAGCAGAGAGTAACTGCACCCTGTGCTCAGCCACGACACGTGCTCCTTACCCTGCTCAGGGGAAGCCTCCTCCTCCTCAGCTACAGCACACAGCCCCAGAGGGAAGGATTGAGCAGCCCAGAGGGAGCAGGTGGGGATGGGAGAAAGGGAGAGAGAGAGGAACTTTGTCTCCCAGGAGCTCTCTTCATTGCACCAGCAGATGTGGTTTTGAAATTACGGGGTCAGAAATCTTTGTGCAGCACTGCTGAGTATTCGTAATTGAGGATTTTTCTCCGATTTTTCCTTTTATTTTCCTTTGTTGCATTGCTGAGTACTAGATTGTCTTCTATGACTTGAAATTATTAATATGTGCAAGTTTTTAAGATATATAGCCGCTTTTTGCTGTTAAAAAGAACTGTTCTATGAATTAGTTCGTTTATACTCACAAAGCCTAAATATTTGTAACAAGAATTTCCAAATCATCCAACGCATTTATTATTTTTTTTTTCTTTCAACCTGTTCCCCCTTCCCCACAAATTTTCACCTGTTCATCCTGATTAAGGCTCAGAAAAGCCTCACAGGTTCTCTTTCAGACGTGCTTCCTTGTGCATCTCTGACTCTGAAGCAACATTAGCAGGAGGTAGTGTTTCCTTGTTCTCCTGCCCCTTGAACCAGTTTCTGGAAGCAACTTCCCATGAAGGGACCAGAAGGAGCATGAGCTACAGTTTGGATGCACCAGAGCCACTGCAGGGCTACAACCTTCCCCACATCTCAGAGATACAAATGTTCTGGGACCTGAATCCCCAGACAATTTTTTAGCAGGAGCCGCTCCCCACTGGGAGAAACCTGAAAAGAAAAATCCAGGAGCAAGGACTTAAAAGAAATGGTTTCATCCCTTATTTTAAAAAGATGAAGTGCTGCAGGGAAACATTGGTCTCTAGTGGGCACTTCCAAGCTGTGGCAAGTTTTCTTTGTACTTAGGTAGTCAGCAATAGATCATCTACTGCTGTAATAATGTGATTCTGAAGTATGATCCCTGATGCCAGCTTGGAGTTCATGGAAGAAAACCTTTGCTTAGTTATTATTAACACTCTCCATATGTCTTAGAGACAGATAAGCACTACATTTACAGGTGCTGTATCCTGACAAGAGAGTGATACTTGCTATTGGTTGTGCTGCTTCTGCTGAGACTGTTTATGTTAAAGCTGCCCACTATCAAATTCAGGGAGAGAATTATTTTCATATAATTTGGGCTAGTAGTTCCAAAATCAGTGGAGTATTTTAACCATATTTGAAGTCCCTACTGCTTACAATTAGACTGTAAATTCACTGGGAAAATACTTAGCTAGCATGACAGACCTGATGAGGTAAGAGGCATTCTTTTATCTCTGATGTGAATTATTTTAAATTTCCTTACAAGGTTGTCCTCCTCAAGGTGATGGAGCAAAGGAGAATGGTCTTCTTTGTAATAGCTGAAGAATGGGAAGTTGGGAAGTTTTGCCCAAGTGCCTGTCAGGGGCACAGATACAAGCAATGGAGGGAAGCTTAACACACCACTGTATAAAGGAGTTAAAGGCTATAAATACTAGATAATCAGGTTTTCATTTTTATGGCTCTACACATCTATCCATTCCTTGGACACAGGACTTCATTATTTAAAGGAAAATGCTGGACAAAATTGTAAAGATCCAAGTGCTTTTCAGGTGCCTCAAAATTCCCTGATTGATATTAAAACCAAAATGACATAAGAAAAAAAAAAAAAAAAAACAAAAAAAAACAAAAAAAAAAAAAAAAACCCCCACAAACAGAAATTATACCTAGAAAAATGTGATGCTAGAAGTGAACTGTAGCCTCAGATGAGCCCATGAAGGGCTGAATTATGATGATCAATAAGCTTGACTTGTGTTAAAGAGTGCTAATAAATACAAATAATCTAAGTCATGAAAATAGGAGGGTGGACATCTCTCCTAATCAGCCTCAGAACTGCTTTAATGTAATATTGAGAAGGAAATTATGGAAAGGGAGGCACATCTGGCTGAAACACTTCTGGCCAGCTTTCAGGGCTCATCCTCTGAATATCAGCATTGATACAGCTCACTGTCAGCACTTGGTGTGCTGCATTGGCAGGAAAAGAGAAGGGAATCAGGAATCCAGCAATATCTTGATCCACAAGGAAGTTGATGCTAATCCACAAGAAATTAATTTTCAGACTCAGAAGGGTGAATGCCTGTGCTGTTGGTTAACATTCTCCTTGAAAGCTAAAGCACACCTTTGCCTACCTCTTCACACAAGTTTCTGAGCAAGTAAAAATTAGGATTCATGTGGGTAAAAGTTTCTCATTACATTAATGTTTTTCTTCTGAGCACTGCTGGTCAGTTCAAAATGCACCACCTGTGTCTGTACATAAGCAAAACATTTCCAGACAAATTTCCCTCTGCTTTCCATCCTTCAGGTTTTCAGAGATTATAGGGTGGTCTGAGCAGAGTGGAGGGAGGGCATGTGGTTTTACCACCAGAGAGTTGCCTTATCTCAGTCTACTGGCATGTATTTCTCTCTTTCTCAATCTCTTCTGTCACTTCAGGGGCACAAATAATACACACGTCTATACGATCCATGTACTTGACATGTCATTCTTCACCAGCTTAAAGCCTACCATGGGCCATTCCTACCATGGGTCAGATGTTTAACAGTGCTCAGTAGTGACAGAAAGTCCTGAAAAGCTACCCCATAACAAATTGCAAGTTTGACTTGGCAAGTAGAGTTCTGGTCTGTTGTAGTCCTGGTTCCATGCCTGAGGTGATTTGGTTTTTTGAAATTCTTTTCCCAGGGAAATTCTGTAAACAAAAGGAATGTTTTTGTAACTGTACTGTGTTATTCATTCCTTCTCACAGGAGGGACTTCATCTTGATGTCCCTCTGGCTTGACCAATGTGATTGAAGAGGTTTGCCTTTGTTTCACCAGTCAGATTGGTCTGTGTAAAATAGTATATAAGGGAGAGCATCCCAAAATAAAAGACTCATTTTTAGCCTTCTGAAGCTCAGAGTCTGTGTCATTGTAGTGAAAAACAGCATCAGTTTGTTGCTTATGAAAAATTTGTCCTAAAGCTGGACATTTTTGCTTTAGTATATTTCTATGGAGAATGTTTCAATGTACTGAGTGGCTACTACTGTGGCTTTTGAAAACATACTGCCATGACAAGACACTTGAACATAAGGGATTTTCTTAGGTTCTTTCCCCTTACATCCGCTTTCTCATTGTTTGTAATTTCTCTGGCAGATGAGCTGAAAATCAAAATCTTACTGCTGGAGAGAATATACTGTTTCCAAGTACAGAAATTATTGAAATCATATTGCTTGTGGATCTACAAAGACATTCCCTTGTTCTAATTCAGAGTAATATCAGTTCTGTCCTGTTCCTGCTATACATAGTTATATTATTGCTGTTTATATTTCCCTTATTACTTTTGAAAATTATTGCACTTCATTTTGATCATCAAATTGGTGTGACACACAACATAATGTAGCTCCTTAATTATGCATGTGAGTATTCATTTTATCAAAACTACACCTTTCATGAGCAATTCTTTAATAAAGGAATGACTCCTGTGTAGTTTTATTGCAGACTGACACACCAAAGTGCTATATTTGCATCATAGCATGCTGCAGTCTGCCCCCAACACGCAATGAGAAAATAGGAAAATATTGTTATTATGTCATGCTGACATTGTCTACTGTAAAATTTGCAGCAGCCACATTTCCCCAACAAAGCACAAGACTTACTTTCTCAAAACCAGCCTCATCATGGAGAAAGAGAGGAAAACCTTTGGAAGAACTTCCAACCATTACAAAACTACTGTTGTTTGTCTGCAACTTTGTTGCCTTCAATGTCACACCTATGCAAAGGCATTGGGGTAGAGGGAAAAATTTTGTCTTTACCAAGGTCAAGAGGAATTACTTCTCCAGTGCAATGACCAAGTACTCTGAGTCCAGACTGAAGTAAACTGACCTTCATACCAAAAATCACTCCAGATGACACTACTGGTGGTTTCAGCATGATTAAGTACTCCCTTTACTCCAGAATTGGCTCTGTGGATATGGCAGGACACTGCACTGCAGAGTCTGTACTCTCGGCACTGTGAGGAGAGAGTGAGTCATTCTATCCAATTGCTCTCTACAGCTTACAACATAATCTGATCAAAATACAAAGAAAAAAACTATGTTATTGTCCTATAACTTTCATCGACTGAAGGATTACTTGTTAGTTACGTCTGTCTCTTTTGATTTCTGTATTAGATAAGTCTATTTTCTTGGACAAGGAATGTTATGCTTCTTAAAACTATGCTTCTGCAAAGAAGACCTAAATGATTTGCTTCTTTGGCTCATTAGCTTGTCCTTGCACTTGAGAAAGGACAGTGCTGCTTATGAGTTGAATGCCCACTTCAGCTGATGAAGAATGGCAAAGAGATTAACATGGCTTTATCTCCATTCTGTCCACACTTCATATTAAATTTCCTTGCAGATTAAGAATTATGTAAAATGCTTAAATTACTGCAGAACATTTTTTTTTTGTTGTCCTGTGAGTAGTAAGAAATAATACTGCAAAAGGCAGATGGATAGAACAAAGAGACAGAATATGGTAAAGATAGGCAGGACAATGTCACAGTGATGAGCAAAGCAGCAGGACAAGAGCCTGTAGATCAGTTTGGGAAGTAAGTTATGGAGAAGTAGAAAGTCATGATTAATATGTCATTTTCCTACAGACAAGTGTCTGAGAACCAGATTAAGTACATTTTCCAAAATAATGATTAGTTTATTTTAGTAAATTATGACATGAATCAGTTTTCCCATATCTTTTATCTGCTTTTCCATGCACCATGACAGATAGCATATGAAAGAAATTCCTCATACAAGGTGTGTCCCAATGTTCAGCATGTTCTAATTGTCAACATCCATTTCTTCTCAAATCCAGGCCCCCTCCCATGCTAACAAGACATGTTGGGACTTTGCCTACCAAGGACTCACATTTTACCTTTAAATCCCTGTAATTTTAAGTGTTACCCCAAATGCTTTATTTTTAGTAGCTGCAATTTTTTTTTTTTTTTTTTTTTTTTTTTTTTTTTTGTTGATTTTTTTTTTTTTTTTTTTTTTTTTTTTTTTTTTTTTTTTTTTTGAGTAATTAGACTAGCTGTGCATTCATTCCCATTTGGATTGAATTTAATTACCTAAACTTTGTACATCAACATATATGTCATGCTTTCAAAAAGTGCAGTTTCCGCCTCCTAACATTCAGTTAAATCTGGATTTAGTTAATTGTGGGTTTCAATTTTTGATAGCTTTGGTGTCCATAGTTTTAGGAAAATAACATGTCAGTTGGATTATCTCCCTTTCTCTTGGCCTTTATGTAGAATCCTTTCCTATTAAATACAGAAAAATCAGGATTCAGTACTATCCCTATTGCTTAGATTATGACAGCTGATTAGAAACATGATTGCTGTTTCCTTTCATTCCTCTAAACAAGAAAATCTGCCCAATTGCTAGAATGGGTTTATACTGATACATAATGGACTAATCATTCACAACCAATTCAACCCTACCAATTAATAATATTACACCAGGGATTAATTTGTCTTGTGACATTTGGGGCAAATGTTGCACTTACCAAGGGTGCATGCAGGTACACATTAACTTCATAATCATTCTGTTATTAGCTCAAAGTCTTTCTCAGAGTGAAAATCCACCAGTAACCATAATCATCTGTGTAGAAAGCCATCATAAAAATATTCTCTGGGAAGGTGTTGCCTTCAGTATTTTACATAATAGCTGTGCTGCTATTTTAAATCATAAAATGTCCTTAGCCATAAAATATTGCCATTTTCAAATACTTCTGTGCATCAAATCAGAATGTGTGGAGTGTTTCTACAAGACTGCACCCTTAAAGCTTTGATCCTGAAAATGCTTGACTTTGATGACACTTGAATGTGCCTATTACTCATGTTTCTAACATTGAGCATACTCATGTCCACCAGATCACTCCTTAGCTCCCGAGCATCTTGAATCAGGAATATTGCCTAGAGATGAGCATACCCCTAGGAATAAATTTTCATTGATGTGCTTCCATGCAGTGTATAAAGAAGCAATGATGTATGTATTTCTTTTCATTTAATGAAAATAAATCCATCCTATGTCCTCAGTGAGACTAGTTTATCACCAGTACATCACAGCAAAATGAGTCACAAGTCAGCTAAGGCCAGTACTGCCTCCTCAGGCCTCACCTCTGTGTTCCATGCTGGTTTCAACCCACAGGAAGAACAGCCTTTAACTCCATGAGGACTGACTTAGAGAATGACACGATTACAAGTTGAGATCTATGCGTTTCATATATTTCAGGCAAATTCCATCCTATTTTTATAGTCTCATGCTGGGATGGAGCTCAAAAAGAGAGGTTTGAATTAAACTACTGTGGCAGCAGCCAACTCAATGAGTACATGGCTTGAAAAGACTAGGGCTGTAAAAAAATATTAGTCACATATCATTATTAAATAGTGTTTCAGAACAGCATACCTTGAGTTCATGTTTGCTAATTCAGCAAAACAGAAGAATAACTGTAGTTTGTTATTCTTCACATGGGCATTTACCATTTCTGAGCAATAGTAAAAGAGGAGAGGATTGGGACTGCAGCACGTGAGCAGCCGAGCAAGAAATACACAGGTTCAGACAATCACAGTATTTTCATTCACACAATAAATATTTCCTTCTTCCCAAAACCACCGTTGAAATCAGCAGCCAGGGTCACAAAAATAAAGTTGTGCAACTGGATTCTTTGTTTAAGAGAGAAAAAAGCCACACACCATAACCTCCATGCACACACATGCAGAGAGTCCTGCAATGCCAAATTTATGGATGATGCCAGCTCTGCACCTGCCTTGCAGCTAGAGAGCAGGACCAGGGGCTTCAAAGACAAATTTTGCAAACATTCACACACACACACACACACACACAGAGAGAGAAATAACAAAAGTATGGCTCAGAGATAACCCTCTGAGCTCTTGGGGCACAGCTAATCCATCCTAAGACTCAGTAGCCGGAGAGTCCTGCCGTGAAGGGGCGGAGGGGGGCGGGGGGATGCCACACTCTTGGGAAGGCCTCATCCCATTCTAAAATCGCTTCAGCTTCCCTGCCACTGGAAACATTCCTGCTGCCCCCCACGCCCACGAGCATCCTCCGCTCCATCCCTCAGCCCAGACAGTTCCCCCAGCCGGTGCCCTGCAATCAGCAGATATCCATGGCAACCGCTCTCCGGCACCAGGAGGAGACAGCTGAGTTGGATTGAAACCTCCCTTCTGCTCCTGCCTCCATCACGTGCGACGAATGGGCAGGCGAGCGGTTTCCCTGTTCGCCCAGAGCAGGAAATGCGCTCCTGCCTCCCTTTGTTTCCCTCTCAGGCTCCCTCGCCCCGCCGCTGATGCTCGCTTAGCGAAGACGCTGCCGGCTGGCGCTTCTCTCACACCCTCCCAAAATTAGCACTCAGTGGGCGAGCCCCGCAAATTGCTGACAAATACAGAGCCTCTGGCCGTGCCAAGGCTTTTGTTGCACTGCCCTCAGAAACCAGGCAGCCGCGTAATAAATATGTTCTTGTAACACAATTGAATTGGGGAAACCAAATAACTGTTATCGCTATAAAGCGTTTGTTGACGCCACAGATATTTAGATATTTAGGCAAGATAACAGACTGCACAGGGCTTTGCCTCTCCTTGCCAGTGGATCCCAGGAACTGATTTGCATGCCATGGCCCCATGGCTCGGGAGCTGAGCCTTCCGAGGATTCGGAGCAAACCTGTGGGCTGTGGACTGCTCAGCAAGCACATGCAGACACAACTCTTCCCACTGATTTCTGTTCATCCAATGCATTGACAGCCCTGGGCCAAGCCAGACTGCCAAAAATTTTGAACTCTGTTTGGGGAATGTTTCCATTCTCGTTTGTAAGCTAATATTTTTGGCTATCCAGCTAAATCTGACTTGCAGTTTGGCTTTGTGATCCTTGAATGAAACTTTTTTCCACTCTGTTGCATTTGTGCCAGATCTTTGGAAATAAGAAAGACAAAGGAATGTCATGGGCACAGCACCAGCACAATCCTGTCCCACTTCTGCTGCAGCAGTTTAGAGACTGATGCTAAACCTCTGTGCTGTGTCCAGGTTGTCTCTGAGTGTTGTATTACCTGAAAAGGAGGCTGAGAGACAGACATCTTACCTCATTTTTATCACAGAGAGACCAGTGCCAAATTCTCTAGATCTATATTCACATGAATCTGCTTTCCCTCTGGCTGATGCTGACTAACCCCTGTACAGCTCTGCAGTCTTATAAAGGTCTTTCAGGATTAGTCACTGAATACACAGTCCATTAAAATGCCTTAGAATATACCTATGAAACATCTGTGATTAATTGAAGTTTTAAGAAAAAATCTTCAATACATAACTATTTTAAATATTAAAAATTTGGGTTTTCCCCCAAACACACAGAAAATTAAGAGAATCTGCAACATGAAGGACCTCTTTATATCCTCTTTTTAAAACCCAAATTCGAATGATAGTAGAGGGTGTGTTCCTGCTAGCTGGGATGCCTGAATGGTTTGGGGCACAGACATGTTTCAGGTGACTGATTGACCTAACTGGCTAAGACAGCACCAACACGTTCTTCAGCTGCACTGTGAAAATAGCAGCCTACAGCAACATCAGAAACCTGTGCTTTCCCTAGACAGATGCAGTGGATAGGCCACATATGTAGCATATTAATACATAGACATGATATATACAGGGTCTTTGTCTCATCCTTCTAAAAAGGTTATTAACTGTCTTTCTTACATCTAAGGGGAGAGATTGGCCAGAGCTGTCATATGTTCCTGTCAGATTTTTCATACCAGCACTGCAAATTAGGGCTTTGGGGAATTAGGAAAAAATAAAGATAGGTGGTACAGAGCCAGGTGGAGAGAAATGTTGGATGTTGTATTTGCATAGGGTTTAACACAAACAGGACCAGAGTGAATTCATTCCTGTTGCAGAGGGCTGGCTTGAGACCCGTAAAATACCCAATTAACCCCTGACAGCTCCACAGCTAAGGTGGAGACAGATCCTTTGTACAGACAAAATACCCCCCTTATAGAATAGCAGTCTGGCTTGGATGTCCACGGTGTTTCCAACTGACTCCAAAAAGATGCAATGCAGTGTCAGAAAATACCATCCCACAAAACCCATATGACACAGCTAGCACTAGAACCTGGAAGGGGAGATAAATATATCATAGCAATTTTTTCCAAGGCAGGAACAGCTATTATTGGCCAGGAATACAAGGGCTATAGAAGTGATGAATTTCTGCAGTAGAAGTCCAGTTAAAAGAGCCCTCCACTTTGGTGTGATTTGTTCACTGCATATGTTTACAAAAAAAAAAAACAAACAAACAACAACAAAAAAAAAACCTATCAGTTCTTTTCCTTGCCTGTTATTTATTTATGATACTGTACAGGCCATATCTTGTCATAAGCCTGGGTATCTCAGAGGCTGTCTCAATGTACAATGTCTTCATGAAAGAGAGGGAGAGAAGGACAACACCTGTTCCAGCCTGTTCCCATGCTAGAGTGAGGCATGCAGTGCTGTGGTCAAAAGAAGGAGAAACTGGTTAAAAAAACACGAGCAAATAGTAAATATTATTAACTGCCTGCATTTGAAGTTCAAAGTACAGAACTATCAGAGGAGAGCTTATTTCCAGCCTCACCCAAGCTTCGCTTTCTTTGTTTAGATGGTTCGGGGCAGCTGGAGGCAAAACCTTGTTATTTCATTACTCCAAAAAGTGCCATGACCACATCTTGCCCCATGCATACAATAGGACACTTACAGTTATAATAGCAGCAATGGAAAGCTCATGCAAAAGACTTCAAGAACCATCCCTGCCCAGTTTAAAAAAAA
>WEIU01011301.1:35677-51883 GCA_013389925.1 Aegithalos caudatus | reverse complement strand
AAAAAAAAAAGAAATCCAAATATACAAGTGTAAACTACAAATAAAGCACTTATGGGAGTTTCCAGCATTTGAATGTTTCTCAAAAATCTACAGTGCATCAGTAGAAGGCTTTACTCACAAGGAGAGGGATAAGAAGGTTTGTTCATGCAGCCATCAAGTTGACTTTAGCTATTTTACTCCCATTGTTTTGAAGATATTCCTGTATACTTACAAAAGAATTTTCTCTACCTGGAACTGGGTTACTTTGCTTGGTTATTCAGCAAAGTCACCATAATTCTTCTTTATGATGCCAGTCTGTCACCATCTAAATAATTGCCATGGCACAAATTCAACATCATAACTTTACAGTGAGATGAAGCAAGAGGAAACCACCTGAAAGGTAAGCAGATGTAGGCAATGACACAAGTCAAAGTGGCCCCCAGTGTGAAAACTCTCCTACACAAGACAAATGAGAGCATTTGGGTCACAGAACAGTCACGTCTGTGTGAAGGGTGGAACATATGGAAATTTTTGCTGTTAATTAGGGTGTGCCTGTGGCAAGGCCACTGCTGTTGGACTTGCTTCAATTCAGAAATGTTCAGCTCAGCATAATGGTCTGGTTGGAATTCATAAAAAAACCCTAGGGTTATGGAGTTTTGTGGGGTTTTTGTTGGTGGTTTTTTGGGTTTTTTTTTGTGTTTTTTTTTGTTTTTTTTTTAACAAATCCCAGAACAGACTATGTAGAAATCAGAGAAATCAGGAGGAATAACAGTATAAGGAAAGGAAGAATGCCCGGAGTCTGAGCTGGGAAGTTAATGACCCAGGTGAGACATCCTGTTTTGGGATGCCAGCTAGGACAGAGGTCCCATGCCTTTCCATTCTGCTTAGGGTCAATTTCTGCCCTTCACAAAATGAAAATAGTGATGTTTAATGGCCTCTGTAAAGTTCACTGGGTTGGGATGAAGGGGATCTGGACTTTGTTCTTGTCACTTCCATCACTGATTGAGTGATGCTGGGCCCATTCCTCTCCCTACCCTGGGTTTCTCAGCTTAATCAGGGCCAATAATATCGACCTCCTCTATAAAGAGCTTTCCAGTCCACAAAAATCTGGATGATATTATGATGGTTGGCAATCACATTATGAGAGTGGGATTAATTTTTTCAAATTCAGATGTTTAAAATATTTTAACTCTTTCCTAACAACCTCAAGACAATTCTACAGTCACTTTAGAAATTAACATTCTCTATGGTGTTTGTACACAGTATTTATGAGTCTTGATCCAATCATCAAACATAAATGCAGTTCAGAATATAAACTACATTTAGACTCACCTTTTGAATACTCAGGAATTGAAATCTTAACCAATGAAGAGAAACACAAAGAAATGTATAATGGATCCAGCTTTTCCAGGTTTATTTTCATTACCAGTGATTTAGTAATAAAGTCTTACTTGTGATTCCTAAATAAATCAAAGCCATCCATATATCTGTTAAGATGATGGCTGTTTCTCCAGTGAAATGGGATTTTTTTGTCACTTTGCCCTTCTTTGAGCTGAACTCCAACAAAAATTTAAAATCAGAATTAATGGTGACAGAATTCTTTGGATATACAAAGACATGGACTTTGGATAAGGCCAGTGGTGAACTACAGCACTGTGTCCTCACCAGGCCTCATACAAATATGAACCTGTGTTTCAGATGAGCATCCTTGTCACAGCACCCATGATGTATCTTATGGGCCTGACACAGCGTGACGCTCTGATGCTCAGGGGGAAAACCTTGTGTTTATTTAATATAGTCTCTCAATTCTAACAAAGAACTTAGGAACTGATAGAGGATTTTAAATAAGCCTCTAAAATGATACTCTCTCACCTGGGCATAAATAGGTCCAAATTAGCATTTTGAATATGATAAATTGCTGTAGATGCAAGCAGGTAATCAATCACACTTTATCTAGGCCTTTCCAGGGGTAGAAAGGGTGAATAAAACTGCAGTACTGAAAAGAAAAAGGACACAATACACCAGCCATGATCCCTGCCCACTCCAGAATAAAGACAAGGAGATTTTAGAGTCTCCACTACAAGGACATGCCCCTTTTTGTGAATAAGCTTTATGAAAAAAAAAGCTCACACCTTTCATTTCTTCTGCACAATCTGAGAAGTGGAGCAAGCAAGACCAGACAGTTGTGTTTTGGACACCATTCTTATGGTCCGTTTCCCTTTGACATTTTCTGTTACCCATTTTCTGTTTCAACAGCACGTACTCATTAGTTCATTTGACAGCCTCTGCTGCCCTATACATAGACCTGCTGATTACATTAGCTTCATTGAGGTTCAAGAGCAACTCAAATGTGAAAGAGAGCCCTCATTTAGTTTCACAGTAATCTTGTAAATGCTGCACAAAGGCACCTCTAATTTCCCAGTGGAGACATTGACCCACAGACATTGGGGGACACCATGATTTTCCATCATTGTTTCAGGGGTTGAGAACTTGTAAGGGGTTTCTTTGGTTGTTTTTGTTGTGTCGGGTTTTTTTTCTGGAGCGATTAAACAATGGAAATCTACATCACATGAAGTCTTCCAAATATAGCCTGTACTGATGAGAAGAGATATATTTATCTCCCTTTGTTCTTTTCTGAGACCACCACAGATACAAAGAATAGAAGTTATCAAGTCTGATGTCCCAGCTGTATTAGCCTTTCCATACTGCAACTGAACACACAGAGTTGAATTTATTGACTAGGCTTACATCACTGAGCAAAGATATCCAGAAAAAGATTCTTTCAGTGAACTGGGGGAAGAGATGGGGTTGAAGAAAAATGTATTTTGATTTTCCTTCAATTAAGAACTTGAAAAATAAGTATTTGAAAATATACAGCAGCAATAAGATGTTTTCCACTGTATATATATTTGCAGTCCAGTGTGTCAGAAAGTTGTGAAATTATTCATGGGCTTTTTCTCTGAGATAAGTCAGTGGAGAAAGATAATATCTTCTCTCAGCTACTTTCTCCTAGGCTTGAGATAGCCTCTGATGTTGACTGGCTTATTCATGTGGCTAGAAAGATCAAATGGAAGACCAAAGTCAGATGCATTATTCAGATAACTATACCTTTTTTCTTTGGCTTATTTGAAATTCCCACATAATAGCTGAAATTTTCCCAAAATATAAACAAAACCCCTCAATAATTTCAAGAGCTATTCTTGTCATGTGTGGTGATGCCCTAGAAGGCCGACCTGGAACAGAGACTAGACAGAACTAGAGAGTAAAGTAGGTATTTATTGAAAGGCCTCCAGGATCCATCTTGCATAAGACAGAAGCCTGACCAAGGCTGCACCCAGGGTGGACCAAGAATAAACATAGAAATGGCTCCCTGGTCACGAGATGTTACATTTTAATAAGTTTTGGTCCATCTGTATATTGGGGTTTAATCATCCAATTACAGCTTCAGGTTGTGAGGTCCCATCCTCTTGCTCCTCCCTCCAGTCCACTATTGTTTATGCTGTTGGGCTGAAAGTTGTCCTTGGTCTTCAGCAGGAAAAGGATTTGTTTTGTCTACCTGCTTGGTGAAGAGAGCTTACTAGCACTTAATATGAGGCTCAGAACTACATCCCTATGCAGCACAGAATCTAAAAATATGAAAGCTACAACTTAAAGCATTAGTAGAAATACTGTCTACAGTGAGACAACATTATTCCTTATTTATGTTCATTGCTACCCTTACAGAGGACTCTATTTATTTATTTATTTATTTATTTATTTATTTATTTCCACAGAAATTTAATGGTGGTCATCCACTCTTGACTCTTTTCACCTCTGTTTTTCCACACAGTACATGAAGGACAGCAGTCTTTCCAGAGCTGCTTCGGTTACAATCATAGTTGTTGTATTGCAAGCAACAAATTTAATATTTTCTGCTACTCTCCCTTCAGGGTAGGTCACATTTGAAGCAGTAGTTAGGATTCTATTTCACTGATAGCCATGTCCAAGAAGAATATAGTTTATATGAAAACACTATGTACACTTGTTCAGTCAAGGAGTACAAAACTGCATTTTTTGATTCAGCTGAACTGCACATCACTTAGGTGCAAAGTCTTTACCTTCTAGTACAGCTAATACTAGAATTTGGCCTTCCTTGGCCAGATTCCAGAGGCACTTCTTTAAAAATCTAGTCGTGACCACTTAATTGACTTAAGCCAGAAGGAAGACTACTTATTAAATAAAACGAGTTTTGATTAACTCATGTTTCAGAACTGACTTCAACGGTCTGGAAAAACCCAGGAGGCAGCATAAACACCTGCACCCTGAGGTCAGTGTGAGCAGTAGCTATACCACCCCTTAAATTGTGCTCCTTGAACAGTTTTGCAGCTAGAGTAAAACAAGGTAGCATTTATAAAACTTCAACTGGTTTTCTACTTTGAGGCTTAAAGACAATTCTTGGGGCTTCTGTGACAAGAATCCCCAACCCCAAAATTAATTCAGAGGATGGATGAAGTAATACAGATGAGTTATTTCAAAATGCAGTTCGGTATCTATTGTTGTCACTATCTGCACTTAATACATGTGACAGACACTACAAGAAGTGCCAGCACATTATTCAAACAGTCTACCCTACTGAGAAATAAGCAGCTGTGATAAAGGGAAGCTTGGACAAGCACCCTGTCCAATTGGATGGAATTCAAAGCACAAGGACCTCCCCCAGTCACACAGGAATCACTCTACAGAAGGTTTGTCTTTAAGTGAGATATACCACAGCTGCAAACAGTGGGCCTGGATAGCAGATGTGATCCACAAATGACAGCTCTGTCCATCTCTTTTCCTTTCCCACACCAGACCAAACAACATTTGAAGGCAGCCTTGCAGTAACTCATGGCAGACTTCTCCATCTCACTCTGCCATTTGGAGCATGTGGCCATTCTCTCTCCATAGGCTCCCCACACATCTGGTCTCAGTCCCAGGCCCACAGATACTCATCTCTGGGCTATGAAAGCAGCTGAAAACTGCTTGGATATACAGAGCAGGTGGCAAATCCTTGATCCATGCCAGGACTGAAGGGATTTTCTTTTGAAGGTGTTTTAAACCTTACCTGCATTCATAGACAAAAAAATGGTTATGCAGCTTGCAGGATATAATCAAACCTGCTGTGCCAAATCCAGAGATGCAAAATGCAGACTTTGGAACCATGGCAGACATCTCAACAGAGTGACCAGAATAGGAAAATGTGAAAGTGTATGTCTGATGGAGGACGAAAATGGGTGCAAGCAGCTGCCCATGACATAGCACAGGAGTACAGACTGTATTGGGCAATGGTCACAAGAGGCACAGGGGATTATTCTGCTCTCACCGTGTTCTAGACAATCCTGCTAGGTGGCTATATCCCAGTTACTGGGTTTCCCCAAAACAACTACAAGAACTAAGGATCTTAGCATATAAGGTAAAAGGTACTACTTTTCTGAGAAGAAAAAAAATCTCATTAAAGACACCATTTCCCATATAAAAGAACAGCAACATCAAGAGTGCCACACCCATTTGAAAGGCAAAACTGAGAAACTCTGCCTGGTTCCATTGCCTACAGAAAAAAAAAAAAAAAAAAAAGCCACCTCTGCCTCAAAACAGGAGCCAGTGTTGATAATTTTTAACTAGTAGGTCAAAACAGAAAGACATGCTTGCACACTGGTTGGTTTACCAGAATAATTTATGTTGTTCAGCTAATTCCCAAGCAACAGCAACAATATTCACTGCTTGCTGAGAGACAAAGTCTGTCAAGGGAGTAATTTTCCCAGTGAAATATGTAAGCAGTCGAAGAAGCAGAGATGGGAAGAGTAGATTTTTACATATCAGATGTATTTTTTCTTTGCTATAGTGACAGAACTTCAAAGGAGAGTTAAAATGTTAGGTGTGACTCAGTTTACACATCCATATGTGTCAAAGGCCCATCACAGTACCTGTTTGAAATGAGCTGCTTCCCAGGACACAGGACTGTGCCTGAGGATGGAGTCAGTACCATAGTCACCTTATTTCCCCCTCATTCACTTTTCCCAGCTCATAAATTCTAAGCATAAGTGAACACATTGCCTTCTTAGACAACAGGCTTCAAAAACAAGGGGGAAAGATGTATTTTCCCAGGGCTAGGTGGCTCAAAGTGTTATAAAGATCTACTCGCAAGGGGATTCACATGAGAAGACACACAGGATATGATGATGGGGATTAAAAAAAAAAAAAAAAAAAAAAATCAAGGCAGTTCACAAGACCAAGAAAAAAAGTAAAGATTCAAAAATGTAAAAATCCCCAAACCTGATGCATTTCAGGATCCTAACTAATAACTGCTGAAGCTGTAAGACAAAGATCATTGAGCTAAAATATTGGTAGTAGTTCTTTCACAAGGGAATGAAAGGTCACAATGACGTCTTCTCTCCAAGATGTAGTTTCCTAATTTTCTCCCCAGTACCAGGAATGAATTCACTGAGAAAGCTGTGCCCTTGTGGAAGGCATGAAATCTTCTGCTTAATATTTACATCTTTACTGAGTGGTAATATGGAAAACAGGTTCATGTAGTGTAGAAGCAGGCAGCTTGGGGAATACTCTGGCTTGGTCCGAGGCTCTGCAGAGGCAGACAGCCATCTACCGCCAACAAATGAAATAGAAAACAGCCCCACAGGCTTCCTGAGAGCTGCATTTACAGAAAACCATGCCTCACAGGAAACAGCTTTGCTTGGCACATCAGGCTATCCATGCTAGCCAGCATCAGGACAAACCTGTCTCAGGAAATGTAATATTTTCTTCTCCCACTGACATGTTCGTGCTGCATCTAGGGGAAAAAATCAGGAGCAGATGATGGAATGGAAGCCTTTTTCATACAGATATGTTGCAGGTTTTTGGATTCCATTTGTGGAAAATCCCTTCTCCCCCTTTCTCCACCCACCTCAACACACACAGATTCAGAATGAATCCTCATAGAGTGAAATGCCCTGAGCTCTGACAAGGAAGGGCAGCAAATGGAGGCCAGCAGTGCAAATTGGAGCACTGGGAGCACACCGCAGGTAGCTGAGTATCAGATTATCCAGGCACCACAGATTGCAGCTTCCACCTGGAAGGCAGAGAAACAAAAGCCTCCCTTTGTGTCCCAGGGTTTTGCAGGAATTAAACACAGCTCCTCTTTGTGGTAGACCCAGACTCTCACAAGGAACAGGGAGCAGCCAGTAAACTCCCAGGCTGTCCTCAGGGAATGGACTATTTTAAGCCTGCTTGCAAACATCTCCCTGCGTATGTGCTGCATTTTCACGGAAGAATAATTTAATCTTCATTGCCATCATTAATTTTTGACAGAGAGCACCATATGACATCCTGTTTACAGCCCACTAAATCTCCATTATGAAGCCATGCTTACAGAAAGAAGAACAATCTGAAGAGCTGTGTTAAGTTTTATGATTATATTCCTGTCCTGAAATACAGAAACATGATTGAAGTTACACACACATACCAAAAAAAANNACAAAAAAAAAAAAAAAAAAAAAAAAATTAAAATCTTGTTTAAATACCCTTTAGTAATACAACAGATACCTTTTAAAAGACCTGCATAACATATTGGCATTCATCCTTATGCAATATTTACCCTATTGTTTCCAGCTGTGTTGAACAGAACATGTTAAGTTCTGCTATTCAGAGAAATTCTATGACAGCAGCAGAGATTTAACTCTGGCTAGCAGGATTTTGTTCGTATTTCTTGTACTTACATCCTTTCATTTGGAAATCTGAATTTTGGTGAGATCTGTTACTTTTCCCGGGGGGGAAGGCGGGGGGGGGGAGGGATAAACCACTCTCAACTAAAAATCACCATCGGCAAGGAGAGCTATGGAGAGCCAAGTGCTCCAGAAGGCTTCTTGACACAGGCATCACAACCACCAAGGTTCTGAGAGGGACTTGTAAAACCAGGAATAGTTCAGCAACCACAACACAGCATGGCACAATTGCACTGGTTCAACAACAGGGAAATCTCATAGTTTAGGCTTAGATTTACCCAACCAAGTTAGGCACACCCAATTAATTTAAAACTTCTTCAAAAGTCAGTGAAACAAGAGAGGTCCCCTCCAGGGAGACTTAGACTAAACTACTTGAAAGATAAAATAAGATAAGATTAAGCCAGTATTATCCTCTGGAGTTCTCCTACTCTTCTCCTGCAGAGAGTACATAGAAATACTCAAGTGCCTCAGGAGTGTAGGGTAAATTTGGACAATCACTGTTCTCTAACCCACCTCCTTTGAGATGAGACTTCTGCTTTGCAGCAGTTTGAAGGACACGCAAGACACAGCCAAGATTTCTAGCCCTACCTAACTATTTCAGGTGAGATTATTCTCTTCCAGTATCTACTTTAATAAGTATATATCCTATTAAGCATTTTATGAAGCATTTAAGTATATATATTTAATACAGTACTTGCCTTTCAATCCTGCTCCTGGCAGCAATCATTCTTCACATACACCCAGTCTCCTTTGGATTTAAGAAAGTTGAGTCATGGCTTAATACTCTAAAATTATTTCCATTAACATTAGCTCTCAGTCATCAGTTTCTAAGGATCATCAGTTCTGTGGCAGTATTGAAGTGACAACTCATGACTATGCAGGGCAAATCCCGGGTTGTGTGGGTAACTCCAGTCAGCCGAAGTCCCTGGAAAGTATCTATCTAGAAATCAAGGTGATAAAAACTTAAGCACTACACCCAACAGCCCTGTGATTAATTTAACCTTCACAGATTAACCGAAAATTTCTACAAGATTTTATTATTGTGTGTATTGTACAAATTTACACAAAGCCTGGGTTTTGGATTCATTAATTTTTTCATTCTCCAAAAACCAAGCAGCATGTACATGCAACTCTCTTTGTTAGAGGAATGAATAAAATTCTGTGGATTTGTTTTGTTTTGGTTTTTTACTTTTTCTTTTTTTTATTACTATTTGTTTGGTTTTGGTTTTGGCATTATTTTTCTATTTGAGTGATAGAGACAAAATGAAGAACAAGTTTTAACTGTTTCCTACCAAGTTCTCTCACAGTCAAAGGTTTTACAAAAAGAAGAGATGTTTTTATCACCATCATCAAGTACTACATAGCGCGAGACTACAGATGGCTTTCAGATATGACCATATTTTTCTTTATTTTTTTCCCTTCTATTTATTTATTTTTATTAGTAGTATAGTCGATAGGAACTTCACGCCCCAGTGAGGGCATTGCACAGCCTTCATCTGGGAAACACTGATGTCCTGTTTGACACCTCTTCCACGACACATGTATGCTCCCTCAGTTCTGGGGTTTTTGCCTCCCCCATCCATTTACTTAAAGAAAGGTTGTTCTTCTCTCTCAAAGCTTAATGTTCCCAGCTGCCTCCTGCCTATATCCCATGTTGATGACAAGTGCCCTCCCCAAGACTTCTCCTTAAGCCTTCAGTACCTATGCTCCTTTTCCTTAGAACCAGTATCCTGCCTCACAGCCCTATCTCAGCCATCATCAGAGGGCTGCAAAGAGCTGGTGAAAGAGCAGAGGAAAGTTGAGGAGTGTTCCTCAACCCCTAAAGAGCCCACTTTGCCTTTGCTGCCCACACTCCTCTGTGGAGCTCTCTCTGCTGCTGCTCCACCACCACCCGCACCTGCCCCTTCACCTCAGGTTTCAGGGCTGCATCATAAGGAGCAGAGGGTAGGAGGCAGACAGGGAGGACACATCGACATGGTCTTGTTTTCTCTGAAGTTCACACCACACCTCAGTTGCCTGGGTCATCTCTGTCTCAGCCTGATGCCGTGCTCCTCTATTCCTCCCTGCCACAGCTGTGGCGAGCCTTGTCCTCTATGAGCTACCTTGCTTCCATCTTTCCATCCAGCATGCAGAGCACAGAGACAATAAAGCTTTGAGCGCAGGCTGTGGTCAGGAAAGAATTGAGTAAAATGGTTACTTTTACTGACACTTCTTTATTCCCATGGCTATTAGGGACAAAATTGAATAAGGGGATAGGATTGGTGATCACATCAGCTCTGCACTGTGGTTAAAGGGAACCTTGCTGAGAAACTGGTGATCTTCTTTTTCTCCCATCTATATCTAATGCATTTCTATTTAATTGCTCTGACATTTACCTAGTGGAGATCAGATGTAGGATTTGGAAGAGAGAATAGGTTTCACTGAATGTAACAATTAGATTATGTAAATGAGAAGAGTGCTTAAATACTTAGGTAGCAGACTTTGCAGAAAGCTCAACATCCCAAACCTTTGCAAGCTCAGTTAATCCTACATGGTATAATAGCCATGACTATGTGTGGCTTTTCATGTGAAGGCAAAAAAAGTAATAAAAGCTTCTGTAAAAGGATGACTAAAGGAAGCCACTCTCAGTACACGAGTTTTATTTGGCCCCACAAAATCAAAGAAATATGCTACATATCCTTGGTTCCTCTGTAATGAAATTACATTTATCATTTACGCACACAGACCAATGTATATTCTGACATAAAGGAAAAAAATAAATGTTCAATAGTCAGAACATAAGGGTGCTGTTACATTTGGAGGGTTATAAAAAAGCTAATGCCAAGGAGCTTGAGTGCTCTACCTACCTGACTAGGCATTTGGATTTTTCTGAAAACAAGTTTGTCTTCACCTGCAGGTCAGAGGCCAAGCCAAAGAGATGCAGGGATTTTGTGCACTGCATCTTTGTTCAAAAGCTCAACTATTCCTTTTCGTGACTTCAGAAGTTTTAAGCGACCTTGCTGAACTTGCTTTTGGGAGAAGGAAAATGCTTTACCTGCTTCAGTGTTAAAGTGACTGTGTTTGCGGCAGATCTTAAAGTGTGACTTGTTTCCTGTGGGAAAAGGAACCCTGTTTGTGGGGAGCAGTGATTGCAGGTGCCATCAGGGTTTTAGGGCTAGAAAGGATTTTGTTGGTAGGTGCTTTATCCTCCCTACATTGTTACTGTGAAAGGGCAGTAAACATATCTTGAAATGTTTACAGCTTGGCAGAGCTTGGTTGCTGGCAGAGCTCTAGAGAGATATCCCAACCTGATTGAACCTCCAGACCTTATGGGGACAGGCACCTCCAGCAGGTAAAGAAAAGTGGCATGGGATTCTCCTCACATGTCTAATGCAATCCCAGCCCTTGTCCTCTCCTGCAGTGTATGTTCCCTCCCTCTCTTCTGATTCTCCTTTTCTTTCCCTGCCTCTGGGCCATTACACTTTTAGTTGTGTTGGAGTGGTTTGCTGCTGTGCACACACTACAGATGGTGATAGAGCACACATGCACACATTTATTTTATGACAGATATATGGAACCAGGCCTAAATTCCAGCATGTTCTATCTACTTGAAGCAGCAGCAGGAGAAAATCCTTCACCTTTCCCTGCAGCCCCAGGCAGCAGCAAATCCTCCTTCACTTTCACTCCAGCTCCAGGCAAAGTTTTATTGCTATTCATTTTCCTGTTACACACAGGATGGACTAGTTTATTTCTGTGTTCAGAGGTTTACACTGAGACACTCTTCAGACTCAGACTCCCCTGAGATCAGGGGCAAGAAAAGGAAGAAAATAAAAATAATAATAAAGCCCTGAAACTACTAGCTCGGATGACACTGAAGTTGAAGAACAGCAGTTTTGGCACGAGTGGAGAGACAGTGACAGCATCACACTTCCCTCTTCTTTTCCTGTCCTCCCCAGCATGGTGACTAGAGATCCCAACTTTGGAGTCTGAGAGCAAGAATGGGTTGGAGTGTCCTATCAGGATTGATGCTCATATAGGAGAGGTAGCACACTCAAAGGAGCAGAGGATCTGCCACAGCCTAGATAGCCTGAGGGTTCATGTTTTGTTTAACAGCATGTTCATTATAATTTCCCTCAAACACGCCGTAGGGGGGCGGATGTTGGAGGGGGGAGGGTTAGTAATTGAGATCCTTTGAGGATTCAGTACTCCTCATTATTTGAATCTCCTAGGTATAAGAATAAACAAAGAGGCTATGGAAGGTGTCCATGTTAACATTTCACTGGAAATTTTTTCCAAGATGCATTTTCGACCAGAAATCATGCTTTTTGTTTCCTTAACAAATGCGTGAACCATTAGGCTATTATATAGAGGGCATGAAAAGAGGTGCTACACCTATACTTTTCTTGCTGTTATTTGCAGTGGATGGAAGAGAAGGAAGGAGTAAATATTTTAGGACTCATCATAGCCAGAATAAGGTGAACATCAAAATTAGATGAATAAAATTTACTCTTTGGAGGTGTCTCTACAAAGTCAGTGTTGACCCAAAAATCTTGATGAACGTTAAATCAAATCCTCCCACAATACAGTTGTACATCTGCCTAGACTGAACATAACTGCCCTGGGCTGATGCTGCTCTTCCCACCTCTTTGATTAAATAGTAAATTTTTGGGACAGCACACGTCTTTTGACATCTTATGAGATTTATGTTGTAGCATCTCTCTAGGCTCTGTCACATTGCAAATAAATAAAGTTTCCTAAATGAAGAGTTTTTCTCTTAGCAGCTTTGCTTTGGCAAAATTTTGAGTGCTTTGGCTTTCTAGGATGCTATGATCATTTCAGGTGGTGCTGGAAAAAATATATATTTTTTGTAAGGGGCAAGTAGGACAAATATCAAGAAGCCAGAATTCCTCAAAAACTGATATGGTATCATGAGCTTTGGTATAAATAAGCTGTTATAAAAGGAGAAGTGTTTGTCACATCTGCTTTATGATTTCCTACCTTAAATCCATTTCTTCCTGCCCTCCCACACACAACCACTTTACACATCTCCAGCCCCCTCAGGTGAAGTTTCCTCCTGGGCTGTTTCACTGCATCAGGCTGTCTTCCACTGAGAGACAGTTAAAAATAATTTAAAAAAAAAAAACAAACAGCACCTTCATGTACTATAGGTGTTACCAAGATCCAAACCCAGGACCTTTTAATGACTGGCCAGCTGTGGCCAGGCAAATGAAACATCCTCTGGCATTGCTTGTGCACAATTTCTGCAGAAGCATGCAAACTAACTCAAGGAACATCCTTTTCACAAAAGATGAAAAGTGACATTACTGTCCATTGAGCTGAAATACATTTTTTAGGAAACACAAGAGCTTAGATGCTAAGTTTCTCCAGCTGAGGCTGTAGTTGGTAAGAACATCACCCACAAGCCAAGGGAATGGTCAGAAGTGTCACCCTTTGTGAAGAATGCAAACAGGACTACAGTGGCTACACATGTAGGGGTCAGCTGGCCTAAAGGGGAGAAAAAGATCCTGTTCTCCTGCCAAGGATATAAAGTGCTAAAAGCACTGTGAGCAGTTTAGTGGCTTGGCATTCCTCATTTCCCTTCCCATTTAGAGTAGGAAGGATATATTTTTTACTTCTCTAGGGCAAAACATGATAAAATTATGTTGTTCCAAAAGAACTGCTACCTTTCCTACTTTCACAACATGCAATACCAAAAGTCAGTACAAAAATACCATTTTTTAGCCTATCAGAGCCCTCTGAATTTTTCAGGATCACTGCAATGGAAGAGGACACAAAGGTCACAAATTTTTGTCAGAATGATGGCTTGACAATGCATCCAGCCTCAATAGCTGTGACTGCTCAGCAGGCACAGGGCTGCAGGGAATCACTGTGCCCAGAACTGTGCAACCCCATCCCTTCTAGCAGGACCCCAGGCTATGCAGTATGGAGGCATATTGGTCACTGAATTTTTAAGATACTCTCTCCCTCTCCAAAGCCTTAAGCACTGCTGAAGTTAATGTTGTTCCTAATTATATCTTAAATAAACATGTGACATCAAAAAATTACTCTATAGATTCTCCCTCATCTATATTTACTCAGGCATAATAGCAGCTGCCTACACGATTTTTGTCTTGCTAATGCACAGCAATAATCATAGAACCACCCACAGCCCATCTATTTTGGTAGAGTGCAGAAATAGACATTAAACCTATAAATGTCAGAACATGCCTTCATTTCAGATGTTAGTATTATTTAAATTAGCACTTGAATGATGTTTCCACAACGTGATAGCTTTTCAAATGATGGTATATTGCACATGAAGTGCACTGGCCCTGCTTTAAGCACCTTCAACCCATCAAGGCCCATCTATAATTTGATGCTTTTAGAAAAGCAAACGCATTGTAGAAGACCTGTAGTCTTTTTTGCTTATGCTCAGAGGTTCCCAGGGAATTGCTGATGCCACAATTACCTGAGATTTTTTTGAACATGGGGCTCTGGTCAAGGGTAAACATGACTTGTGCTGCTTGTCCAGATGCATTTGGGAACAGCTGTGTCTGGGTGGTTTGAACATCACGTTACCTGAACATGTCCTCACATTTCAGAGTGAGCACAGTGCTTACTATGAAAGCAATGCCATTGGAGGGAAAATGTGTTAACTGAAAAGTGGAAGCAGCAAATCATGTTTTCTCTGTAGGTATAGGAAACTTAGGAGCAAATCCTCCACCTTCCTTTTAAGCAGTAAACCCCACTAAGATTAATTAAAAGAAAACCAGGAAAAAAAAACTGGTCATTCAAGATTTAGTGGACATGGGGAAGCTTATTGCAAAGAAGCCTTGTTTTAAAAAGACAAACACAGGCTAAGTGAAATCAGACAGCAGTTAGACCAGATCAACACGATGCTGCTTTCAAGAAACACAAATTTTGCTCAAACAGAACAGTGCAAAAGGAGACACCTGGGATCAGATTGCTGGGAACAATATATGCCTGTTTTAGGGTGAAGTGCTTCCATAATTCTCTTACATGAGAGCAAAGATGAAATACTGTAAGACATCCATTTCTGAGAAGACCCTATATGTCATTTAGTAAAAGTCTTCTCATTATAATAAAATCTTTGACCACAAACATCGTATTTTATTACAAACAGCATGCAAATAGAACATCCTGCTTCATCAGACAAGAGACTAAGTTCATACTCCTCTGTAAAGTAAGAGCCACAGCAACAACCAAACCACCACGCACACACACACACACACACACACACACACACGAGCTGAATGTACAAAACCAACAGTGACACCTCGTGGACAATATTCAAGCACAACTCTAATTGATTTCTTCCAGAACATCAACTTTAGGAGATCGATCATTAAAAAAAAAAAAAAAAAAAAAAAAAAAAAAAAAAAAAAAAAAGGCATATGTGCCTTTGTAGCACTGGGAAGAAAAACACAATCACCCTTTACAGCATGCTGCAGAGGATAATGCAGACAGCCCAGCAGCTCCACACAGAATAGTCTTGTATCCTGCAGGAGCAGTACCAATGGAGTCCTGACTGGCACTAGGGGCCTGCCCACAGCAGTGGTTTGAATTAGAATCAGGTGTGCACTTCGAAGGACATCTCCCCCTCATCCCTATGTTCTCCAGTCTGGTTTGCATTCCAGTGCTGTCCCAGCACATAACACTAAACTGGAAGACTACATTCTTGAGCACAAACCGCACAGGACAAATGGGCACACAGTGCACAGGCCAGGCTTGGCCTCACCTGCAGCAAGGAGCCCAAACATGCAGCATGGAGGTGAAGGCCAGCCTCCCCAGAGCCTCCCACAGACTGGTTCTGGGTGTTTGCAAGCCAAGCTTTGCATGGTGTCACTGTGGCTGCTTCTGGATCCAGCTAGCCTGGATCTACACCTCACACTGTCCCCCTTAAGGTATCTGTAGTCCTCACATCTGCTGCTGATATCAAACTAGGAGGAGCTGTGGGCTCCCTCAAGGGTAAAGGGACATCTGGATAGACTACAGAGCTGGGCAATCAAAACTGCATGAAATTTAACAAGAGCAATTCCTAGAGTATTCTCTACCTAGGATGGGGCAATTCTGGTCATATGTACAAACTGGGGGACGAGAGGCTACAGAGCAGTCCTGCAGGAAATGACCTAGGGGTTTGGGTTGATGGCAAGTTAAATTTGAGCCAGCAGCAGCCATGACAGCAAAAGGGCCAACCACACTATAGAGTGCATCAGGCACAGAATACCTTCTCCCATCTAAGTTCCAGCAAGAAATGATGTATGGCACTGTCCTGGTTTTGAAAGGACAGGTATCTGCCAGCAAAAGCTGGAAGTTCCCTTTGAATAGAGAATGCAAACCCCTCCCTCAAATTATTATAATTTTGCAATTAGGGGTTCTCAGGCAAAGTTTTGGGAATAGGAATAACAGTCCTTTAATAGGAATATTAAAAATACATATGTAATAGTAGAGAAAATAAAATAAACATGCAAATAAAAAAAAAAACAAAAAA
>WEIU01011301.1:0-35581 GCA_013389925.1 Aegithalos caudatus | reverse complement strand
AGCCTTAATGGCCCATTATCAGAAAGTATAATTCCCAAAACTCATGCTTGGCCACCCTATTGTTTTGGTTAAGTACCCAGCAATTAGCTTCCTAGCAACTTAATGGAAAAAATTCAACGAACACAAAAGAAACAATACCCAACCTGCAACAGGCACTGGTGTCATCTCTCAGCACATGCTCTCATCAAAAATAAAACCTATAAAATAAAACCTTCTTACTTTCCTTTATCAGAGTGAAAACTTGGGTAACCTGCAATTTGAACACAGAAACAGTCTGGATAAGCTGCAGGAGAGGTTTTTTTAATGGTAAGGCTACAAACAAAAATTCCCAGATCTCTTGTTAAAAGTGGCTGGCTGAGCATGAGTACAGAAGAGAACAGTTAAGAACTGGAAGACTTCTGAACTCAAAGGAAATGCCAACAGAACATTTTGGTAAAGGAGCACTGCCAGCTCCTTCTTTGGTTCACAATTAAGGCAAACATTAAAGCAAAGCCAAACAGACAAGTGCCAATCTGTCCAGATTCTACACACTGCAAGCCAGTCAGCACATGAGCTGTCAGCTGCTCCAGGCACACAGTAATCTTTGCTTCACTGCCCAGCTTTTTACTGTCACTGCAGAGTTCAACACACTTTCAGACAGTGAGCTAACATGGTAAACTTTAGGCATATAAACTCTCTCTTGCACACTGGAGCAAGGATATAGCCAATCATTGGGTATTTCTTTTTTGAAAAGAGCATTGAATTTTGTTTTTTCTAGCCACTAGAAAGACTGAAGAAGGAAAAACATACGGTAAATGCATTCAAGTGCTAACACTTACAGTAAAAGATGAAGCACAGAAATACAGAATCAATTAAAATTCTTCTAAAGGATGGTGTAGCCTGGCATAAATCTTGACATGTTACAGCCTGTGCATGCCTGTCAACACCCATCTATGGCTACAAAGACTGACTGGATAATCACTGTTAACGCTGCCTGGGGTTATTCACCTCAGCACAGAAAAGGCTATTCACACTAATATCTATGTGGTTTCAGGTTTAGATTAATGTCCAGATGCAGACCCTCTGGATCACAGTAGTAATATCAAATTCTTGGATAAACTGCCTTCTTTCGTAGGTTACAAACTGTTCAGCTTTCTTGCAGTGACACTGAGCTAAGATGTGTCATGTTGAAGAGGGATCAAACCATTTGAGATTAACTAGATTTGTGATTTTAAGTAAGGCTGATTTTCTGTAAAATCTAATGCATTTTTAGACAAAAGTGAACAAATGCAACTTTCAGGCACCTTGAATAAACATTCCTCTTTTGAGAAGAAAAATAAATAATTTGTAGGAGAAGAAGAAAACCCCAACATACAACTTTCTAGCCAGGTTTTTCATCCATAAAAGAAGCGAAGACCACAAGCAAATAGTCTCCTACATTAGCCCTTTTTATCAGAGTGCCTTATTTCAGCTCTATTCTTGCCAAATGGAACTCTTCACTTACCAGCCAGTTTGCAAGCTAGAAGGACATATGTCTTCTCAGACTTTGAAAAACGCCCTCTAGCAGCAGAAAGCAGTCTAAGGCACCTCTTTCTGAAAATAGCAGATACTAACAGAGTCAGTTAGCAAAACAATTTTCCCTCAAGAGTTAGTTCTCCAGAAGTTGAGAGCATAACCAGAGTTCTGTTGTGCCTAGCTCAGAGAGAACAATAGCTTTGTTCTGAAAACTTTTTTTCCCATCAGAAAAACAAGATATTGAAATGCAAAAGCAATTTTTCTGATCCCAGGAAATGCCCCTTATCCTTGCAGCTCTGCCTCTGGCCCACTGCAGCTTACGACCTCCTTTCTCACAGCTGCACAAGTGCAACTGCACAGAACAAATGTAAAGCTGTCTATACAGTACAGATGGACACAAACACACACCCAGTTCAGTCTTCTAAATAATCTTGCTAGTTATTAATCTGAAGATGGTCTGGAGGATACCTGCTTGAGTGCAGACTTCAAGCTACACAGCCTAGACATACCCAGTTATGAGGCACTCTTGGGTTCAGCATACAAACATTATCAGAAGTTATCCTGATGCCATGAGGCACTTACCCCACAGTGGTTTTACTTCTGTTGTTTATTCCCATGTGTTGTTATCCTCTCTCCCCCTTCAAAGCTAGATACACAAAGTTCATCAAATTACTATCCTCAACATGCATATGTACTAACTGAACTGCTACAGAACAAAAATATCTTTAAAAAATTTCATCTTCAGTTAAGAACAGTGTAAGATTATTCTCCCTGAGAAGAATATCTATCCCTGTACTCCGTGTACTTTTACAAACCCTGCAGGTTTTCTTCCCCACAACTAGAAACTAAAGCCAGATCCTTTTCATATTTCATGTGAATGGTACTACTGAGAATGAAACTGGTATTTGAAGTATAGGAAAATAAAACTAGCTAGAGGCTGTGGGAAATGCAGCAATGACATTTATTCGAATTTCTCTAGGCATTACATTGTGAATTTAAAGTGAAACAGAGGATAAAGCTCATTCAGTGCATCTTTGAAAAAAAAAAAAAAAGATGTATCTGAATAATCTTGGTTCTTTGTAATAGATGCTGCTGCAGTTCCTGGCATTAGTTTTTTATGTACACAGCTAAAACTCACTCTGAACAAAACTGCAAAGAACTCCTTTTTCACTTGGCATTTCCCCATCTAGTACAATACGACATTCTTGAAATATCTAGATTCCACATAATTTTAAACACAGTTAAGACCTTTCACCCCAAATCCAAAAAGAGAGACTGTTAAGTAAATCAGTATCTTTAATCAAATAAAACATCATGGAAGTAAAAAAACAACAGCAAAAAACCCAGGAGAGCCAAAGCCCCTGTGTTCCACAGCAGTGTACAGCAAAGAAGCGTTGTTGTTCCTCATTTTTATGGTAACATAAAGCATAATAATTAGAAAGCAGTGATATTCAGTCCTTGCTTTCTAAATTGGACAATCTTATGCAAAAAGACACTGCTGTATTTGGCACTTTGCTTAATTGGTTTTCTTACTAGAAAGAATAAGTGTTTCCTGAAATACAGTATAAACGGAAAGAGATAACATGAGCCACTGTAACACGCAATTAAGGGTTCAGACATGCACTCCAAAATACTCGTCTATTACACATTTGTCTAAACCTTCTCAAAAATTCACTCAAAAATTTTCAAATCTATATGCAGCTTTTATATCTTTATAAACATAATTTCTCCCTTGAAATGATCAGAATTTATCCCACCTTCTGTCCAGAACACACGAATTCTTGACTTTTATTTTAAAAAGAAGACCATAAAGCAGTATTAAAACAGGAATAGACTGGAAAGTGTTATTAAAACTGTGCCTGTACTTCAGGATCCCCGTTGAAATGTATAGCCACTGTATATGTGAAAACTGAAAGGTTCGTAGTATCTGAGACTTGCTTGGTCCTCTCTTGTGCACTCACTTAACTTCCTGCAACCTACCTCAATTTTCTTCTCAAATAAAATTTAAAACAGCTTTCTGCATCCCAATACAATTAGACAAGGCTTCTTGCAGCATTTCTTTGGTTAAATGAGAACCCCTGACATACCTAACCCTTATAACAGGCAAGTCTCTGGTGGAAAATTAGCATCAGGATAAATCCCATCCCATTGTTGTGCTTTTCTTCCTCTCCTCATCACGATCAACCCCAGGACAGGTGGAAGCAAACAGACCAGGAAGGAAGTGGCAGTCACTGCTAGCTCTTGCCTTTGCGAGCGCTGCGAGTGCGTGCAGACACCTATTCCTTAGCTCTGGGTTATGGAGGCGGAGCTAGGATGCGATGCTTCTTTGTTTCCAGTTCCAACATGCATGTGGGATTACACTGCTGACTGGTACAGCCCAGGCAGCGGATGGCACTACAGCTCTTTATGTGCAAACCATGTCATGATACTTTTTCTGCTTATTGGTCTGTGCTCATAATGTCAGTAGAATTAAAAGAGAGGAACGCATGAGTTCACACAGATTTTCCACAGAAGATGTGAAACATGCTGCTCTTTGGAGGGAATATTACATTCTCCTTTTTTTTTTTTTTTCTTCAAGTATTATTCAACATATTCAATATACATATATATATATATATAAAGACACACTATCTTCATTTCACTATAAGACAAGCACATCCAGAGTGAATTTGCAGATCGCTATTATCTTTGTCTACTCCAATTTCTCCTCTTCTTTAGGTCAACTCTAAATATACATCTCCTCATCATAATTACATGTGAGAATCCTTTATTTCCCCCTTGTGATTTATTTACATAATCATTAAAAATTAATAGCCTGAATTTGCATACTGACACTTGAAGGCCCATCTGTAGCTATGAGTGTCCCAGCACTATTTTTGGGTAATACCATTGCCTATTGCTAAGTAGCTATTGAAAGCAGCATACTCAAATTTTCGTTCCTTTTTTTTTTTTTTTTTTAAGAAATGCTGCCTAGAACACCCTGGTTTATGGCTTACTCCATATTTTATTATTTGGGTTGTAGTTTACTTCCTTCAGGAGCTGTTCACAGTCAGACAACACTTCTGCTGGCAAATACTTCACTATCTGCTCAAGAGTCTTTTGATATGTTGTCTTCTCCTGTTCCAGGGACTGAATTAGAGTCTTCATTTTGTTCTCTCGTGTCAAAACAGTCTCCAGGCTGGCTTCCAGACTCTGAATTTTAGCATGAGCAACCTGTAAACAATAACATTATAATAAATTGATAAATTCTGAATAGTTTTCTTTTAATATTACGATATAGTATCTGTTAAGGAAAGAATTATGTAACTTCTTCTAAAAGACATCTGTGGAGGCAGACAGTACAAGGAGTGCATACTGTGTATCATACACAAAATCTCCTCACAGTGATCAGATCAATCTGAAGAATTTCACTAAGCTTTACAGAGGGAAGGAGACATACAAGTGTCAGCATGCAAGGGACAGCTGAGAGTAACAAGGAACTGGAGCCAGAGGGAGAAAAAGGAAATCCACAGCTGGAAAAGCACTGGAAGACACAACCTCTCTGACAGTGATGGAAGGGGAACCCTCTGTGATTAAGTTAGAAGGATGAAGAAGTTGGAGGGAAAGAGAACTTCAACATTTAAGTCTAGAAGCAGACGGTGTTCCCTATTCTCCAATTAAAAACCTACAGCTTCTTCTGACTAGGCAAAGAAACCCTGGACCACTGCAGCAGCAGTTCCCTCTGCAGGAACTGGAAGAATTCTGATTGTTCCTAGGAAAGGGTAAAAGCAAAGGAATGAAGAATTTATGCAAACAAAAATGTGATGAGGTTAAGCACTGAGAAAGATGCATTATTGTAAGACACTCTGAAAGAAGAGAAAAGCTTTGATAGAGCCTTTCAAATCAGCCGCTCAATTATTCTATGTCTTTCGTGCATTTTCAGAACAGAGGTAAAAGCCACAGCTGCAGTAAATAAATAAAGAAAAATAAAAAAGAAAAATTAATAATAGTAAAAAGTTCAAGTGATTAGTTTTCAGTATCAAAAGAACACAGCACCCTTAGCCCATAAATACAAAAATAATGAGGACTTGATCTTTCTTTTTTAGCTTCCATTTTTATGGTTGAGAAGTGAAAGTGCTTTCTGAGCTCTTTGCAATGCTTGTTCAAATTAACAAATATAACAAGAAACAGCCTGATGATGAAAAAACCAAGAACTTATCTTTCAAGAAAATGAAAGACAGTACAACATATTGCAACTGAAACAAGTCTTGGCCAAGCTAAAGGGTAAATAGTGAAGGAGGAAGGGCTTTTTTAAAGCACAGCTTCACCAGACAGAGTCTGGTGGGCTTTCAGATGTAGTCAGATCTGCTAGGTGTGGGCCTGATTTTCTGAGTCTGGAGGATTTTAGCCTGCTAGTGGATGCAGATTTCTTCCCAAGGGAAGATTTCTCGGGAGAGCTTTTTTTCTGTAAACAATCTGGTAAGCAATCGTCCTTTCTCAAATGCTGTAGTGACTAGCATTCCTCCCTTCAAAGCTGTCGACCCAAGTTTGATTCCCAGTCTAGAGAAACACTGGTTAAACTAGAGAGACAGCAAAACACCAGCTGAGAGGGACTGTTTTGAGAAAGGACAATTGTTTATCAGATTGTTTATAGAAAAAAAGCTCTCCCAAGAAACCTTCCCTTGGAAAGAAATCTGCAGCCACTAGCAGACTAAAATCCCCCAGACTCAGAAAATCAGGCCCACAGCTTGGAGAGACCACCTTCCAAAAGCAGGACTAAGTTTCAGCAGAAGGAAACAAAATAACACTGCCTAGGAAGGCTTGGACAAAACAAGTCTGCTGCACTATGGATTATTTGTTAAAACTTTCCAATAGGGAAGCAAAGAGATGAAGGGACAGAGAGCTCACTTTTTAGTATGATACACAAATTTTACCAACAGATTTTATGGCAGATAAGGGTAGAGAGATTCTGGGGAAAAATAAATCTAAATCAAGAAGGAGAAGTCCAAGGAATGACAAAGGAGTTAGACGTAAAGCAGAAGCGAATCACTGTAATTAAGAGAACTGCTCAACTGCACAAGGTCTTGCAGTAAGAAGATTTCTCACATACACTTAGCACTTTTTCCTCTATTGGCTGAATCATAGAAATGACTTCACCATGAGCTTGTTGCCTAAGTCTCCTACCTGTAGCTTCTCCAACAAATCCATGTTTTGCCTCTTCAGATGATTGTTTGCCCTCTCCAGCTTCTCCAGAGGTTCACCTTCATCACAGGGACTCACGTTTTCCTGTAGTTCATCCTGAAGAACATGATACTCTACTTCATAGGCATGGAGCTGTTTTGAAATATCCATCTCAAACACCTGTCATGAGAGAAAAGACCATTTTTACCTACAATAGGGAGGACTTATTCCATGTGAATGTTTGACTAAGAGTCAACACTTCTTGAATAATGCTTTTCCTGTTCCTTTCAAAAAAGTACTTTAAGGGGATGTCTATAGTAAGAGCATTATAACAGAGTTGTAGCCATAATAAATCATAGACCAGAATAAATTGGATCAGGCCTTTCACAATACCATCTCTTACTACAAGATGTATCAGCAGAAAAGTCTTATTCAATATCAGAATTTTATAATATGATGAAGTTTTATTAACTCTTGCTCAGGAATATTAAGAAGTTCAAGACAAAATTTTAAAATCTGGGATTCATCAGATCTCTGCCTTCAAAACATTCTTCACGGTTACAGTTTCCATGTGCACTATCCCTGCATGATGACACACTATTTATCAGGATACTTTAGGGACAAAGCACTGTAAAGACACAGAGCTGAGCCTCTAACAGTGATTGGACATATGACCCTTATCTGTTTACACATCTAGTCACAGCCTCGCAGCTTTGGAAAATTACCAAAGATTTTAGACTAGGATTGGAAGGATGTCCACAGTGACATCAATTTTCTGTTCTTTATTCTAGAGATCACAAACATTCTACCAACACAAGACACACACACACACATTCCCTGTAAAACCAAGTTCTGTATTACTTTCACTCTTCTTTTCAAGTGAGATAAAACTTTAAATTATGTAGTGTTCAAGCTGGGTAAGTACCATTTTACTCTACAAAGCTATCTGATCAATCATCTGTGTATTACAGATCTGTATGATGTCTACATTTTTCTTTCATTACCCATTATAAGGGGATGGTCCTGGGAACTACAAGACTGAGATAGCCAAATAAGTGCCCCTGCAGCCAGGCGAAGTAGCAGCAACAGGATACAGACAGTCTGCACATGAATGCAGATCTGGAAGGCTGCTCAGCATGAGACCACACCATAGGCTAGCAGAACTGAGCTGAGCTGCCCTGCATGTAACCACATTCAGCGCTGCAGGCAACATAACACATTCTTTACTCTATCAGACCTGGCTTTGCACAAAGCCATTTCTATCCTGCCCACACAGCACAGCTGCTCTGCAGCCCATAGAACAGATTTAATGTCTAAGAGCATCAAAAGTGTTAAACTACCATCTCTATCATTCCCAGAATCAATGGGTTGTGAAAGACACAAAAGTGCCTGATAGGCTTAGCATGGCATTGACAGTCAATGCAATGAAGAAATGAAGATTTACATTGTCTAAAAATGAACTAAGGTTTGACTCATCCAGGTGCTGTTAGGCAACAGCACCTGAAAGAGTTAAACCTTAATAAGGTGCAGGAATGCACTAGGGTTTACTCCACTCCTGCCCATGGACATGGTTTTCTGGGGCTCTTCTGTAATCTCTGAACTACCACCTGAAGGGAGAGTGCTTCTCACAGTTTCACAGTTAAGTTACTAGACTGAGGCGCTCGCTTGATTTGCAGCTTCAATGCAGGGGAAATTGAGTTAAAGATATGAAGATTCCAGACACCGATATTATTTATCAAGAAGCTTTACGTACCTTCTTCTGAGAAGACTTTCGCATATAGTGTAGGTATGATTATTTTAAAGTAAACTAAATGGGGGCGGGAGGAGAAAGTAAAGAGAAAAACATCCTTACCTGAGTAATAATTTTTTCCATTTGAGGTTTAGTCATATCTGGAATAGTGGTTTTAAGAAAATCAACAATGTTCTCAAAACTCTCACATCCCATTATAGATGTCTCTTGACTGCTAAGTAGGCTCAGAGCTACTTTAAATATGACTTCTGTTCCTTGGAGAAAAATAATGTCTACAAGAGAAAATAATTAAAGTATCTTGAAAATAGGAACTAGAGTAATTGGATTAATACATATATTTTCTGGGATGTTCTTTGCAATCAACCACAGTGCAGATGTATTTTTAGTTCAGAAGTGCAATCTGTCTTATTTCAACATGAGGATAAAGCTTGAATTTTCTTTCACCTTACAGATGTGAGAGAGCATTAAAGAAAATATTGTACGCTTATTATGTCTGTAGCAGTTATCTGCAATAAGCATTTCATCACTGTCTGCCAGAGACTGTTAACCAACTGCTAACTGATTTTAAGTGCTCCTGTGACTGAAAAGCAATTGGGGAGCAGATCACAACACAACTGTTTTCTACAGGCAGAAGCTAGTCCTTAAAAAAAAAAAAATGTAGATTCCATAACCAGTTTTATTATTTTCAAAATTCATAGCAGTGATCCTACTGGCTATAATCTAAGCCCCAACCCTTACTTTGAGGTATAATTACATGGATAAGTGGGGAAGGTTTGAGCTGTGCAGGTCAGTAGACACAGAATGTACAGAAATGGGAATCTGGAGGACAGTAAATAGAAATTCTGCCTCAGAATCAGTGGTGGGCTTCAAGCTACTGAGATGAAGGCAGCACATGGGCATTTCAAATAAACTTCTTGAGTTGTCAGCTCTGTCACACCACAGGCTATTTGTTTGGTGCTACACACTGAAGAAATTGAATTCCTGCAAGAGGTCATCCTTGGCCTAATCCAGCATCACACAGCAGCACAAGGACACTGACGAGGCAGCCATCTCCCTCAAATGCAGCTCCTGAAATTCTCCCTTCTCAAGTCTATGATGGACATTCAAACAGCATAAATATTTAATTTGTAAAGGATACACAACAGCCATTTGTTCCTGACATGTGACAATGGCCCATAAGATATTGAAAATTCAGGAATTCAAAGTATTAAGTAAAACAACACTAACTTTTCCATTTTAAAATGGGAACCTGCCTCGCTCAGCTTATTACAGAGAAATGAACATTGAAGCTTCTTCCCATCCTCCCCACCTGTAAAAAATTCATTCAGGAAAGAAAAAAAACAAAACAAAACAAAACAAAAAAGCCCCACAAAATGCTCAAGTGTCCCAGAATTCAGAAATCCCACCGGGAAACCAATATTCACATGACTGGTACACCACCGAGAAAGAGATACACCAATCATTTGTTCACACAGACAACAGCCAAAAATATTTGCTATAAATGGAAAAAAAGCCCTCTGCAACTGAGAAAGCGCTGGGTAAACAAAAAAAATTAAAAACTAAAATCAAACCAACCAAAACCCATTTCCCGCTCCGAAGCCAATACAACACACAAATTGAGAACCTAACACACTCCACACTCCATTATTAAAACATAAGAAAAAGGCCAAATTTCTTAAGAAAAGACAAAAGATGCCATATGAAAACAGAAAGATCAAAAGGAAAAAAGTATCTGATTTATGAGGAAGTACCTTACACATGCATTTAGATTCTTGGTGCATGTACAAGTACAGTGTGTTTTGAATTAATAAATAAATTTAAATTTTAAAAAAGGTGCATTACTAGAGATTTAACTAAGCTGAAAATTCTTATGGATGAGAAAAAAAAAAACCCAAAATAATTACTTGACATCTTGATACTGGAAACACTACCAGGCATAATCAGTATTTAGGCTTCTGTACTAAATGTTACCCATAGAAGCATTTTTAATGAAAAAGCTATCTAAATGAAATCAGAGACATATTAAGACTTGGAAATTGTTCAATATATATATATGAATATCTAAGCCAGCCTTTAAGTTCAAATTTGCTTTAATTTTTTTAGAAAGCACTTTAGAATCAGAATTCAGAAATGCATTTTCTTTTTTCAGTTTGCAAGTTTGACAAGATGAACTTTTCTATTTATATAAACTGAATACATTTGCATAAAATATATTTGCAACAATAAACTTTCTGCTGTTTACACTTCAGGAGTCTCTTAGGTAGTAAGAGAAGATATAATTATTACCTCAATTATTACCTCAAGTCTGATGTTTCAAGAAATACCTTTTGGATTTTCCTCTTAAGAAGGAGCTGACATCCCACCATGAAAAGTGTTGCTACTTGCCACCCACAACAGTCACCCTGAATGTCCCCAGCATGTATAAAACTACTCCTGGAGTGTTTCAAACATGAACAATGGATATTGTTCTGTTTATTATTTCAATAGAATAATCTTACTTACCAAACACTCTGGCTACAAATCCTAATGAAAATTGAGATGCAAACAGTGTAAGAAACCACGGTGCAGCATAAAGACTGGGACTGATTTCATTCTCTTCAAGATGATTATACAGGTCTCTGTGATAATCATGTAGAAGCCTTGAGAGCTGATACATCTGAATCTACAGTGCATGAGAGGATTGAGGGGGAAGAAAGTAAAGAAAGAAAAGTTCAGCTTTACTCAGTTTTCCAAATCATTCATATTTCATTCAAGGGAAATTAACTGCAGTACAGATGGCACAGTAAAATGAAGCTTAATTGCCTCCTGGGGCCTCGAGTGGTATCTACTCATGTATAAACAACCTGCCACTAATGAATTAAAACTAACAGGGCAGTCAATAACAAAGAACAGTTTGAACCTGATTATTAATGAAGTATCATTTCAGATTCTCAGGCTTAAGATAAGAAGGCAATATACTGCTACAACTTTGTCAACAAACCAGAACTTTCAGTCTTGCAGCAATGGAAGTAGTTATATGTCTTCCAAGATGTCAAAACCATGAGTTGTGACTAAATTTACACATTTCAGCATTCATTCTTTGAATTTTGGTCTTATTTTTGCTGCATTTAAAACATCAGTGCTACAATTATCACTTTAGACAGTTTCTGTACCCACAGAATACATTTTACACAGAGGTGTACCACATAGGTATTTCCCAGCACATGTCCCAGAGATCCTGTGGAATTTAAGATACTGATGCAAAAGTGTTGTTGTACAACCTATAATGATTACATGGGAAAATGGTTAAAAGGTGCTATTCATGGCTAAAAATATCACTCTGTGGCAAATTATTTCCTTACAACTCTTCTCTCAGAAAGTAGAAGGTGAGAAGCAGACATACACTGATCAGTTGTCAGGTCCAATTTTATGGTCAACAGTGCTTATGTTTAAGGTGAGTCTGTTCCTCAATAAGAAAATTACTCTTTAGGTCCAGCTATTTTCCTGCTTCTAGAGTTCATGCTTGTTCCCTACCAAAAGTTGAGTGAACTTGAGTGACCTGTCAGTCAGCACTGTGTACAAGCAGAGGCACCACCTTCATTTAGGCAAATCAGCTAAATTTGTGCATGCATTTGAATTCTTGCTTAATTGTGTAAGATACCAATGAAGCCCAGTTTGGACAGTGTCAATATGAAACACATGTGTGAAGTCAGAATTGCATCAGAGAGCAGTAAACCAATTGGGATTGTTCTTTATCAACTAAGGATCTAGATTATTACTTTTGCCGGACAACAACAAAAAAATCTAAGTCAAATAAGTCTTCATTATCCTGAAGAGTCATCCAGCATTTTTCTTCTACAGGACTGAAGCCAATTCTGCCTACAAGCTTTACAATGTTTCACTACTGTAAATGCAAAAGGATTTGCAGTACTCTATTACTGTTAGAAAACAACCCAAATATAGTAAGATCCTCTAAGTCTTCTTGCCTAATTTGACTTGAGCAGACAAAACTTTAACAGAAGAACTGCCTAGAAGCAAAGTGTGGGAAAAGATAGCTTATTTAATTTAAAAGGCAATAAGTATGTTCTTACTAAGAGGTTCTGACAATGAAAGAGTCACACTCATTTGAACTACAATGTCAAATCCTGGAGATGTGAATGCTCTCAAATCATCAGGTGTTGGAAGTCTACAACTGCAGTATAAAACACACACACACTTAGAGAGCATCTACTAGGGAAAAAAAACCCCACAGACATGCATTTATCACATTGTGAACCTCACTGATTTAAAACACATTTGGGGGGGAAATGGAACAGGAGGAGGTGGTAAACCAATGCTTTGCTTTTTATGGCAAAAAACCATCTTAATTCATCAACAACAAACTTGTATAATTACATCCAGAGTCCTCTATAGATTTTAGAATAAGCACATACAGTTTCTTTAACTAAAATCTATCCCATTGCTCTGGACATTTGCCAAATAAGCGCACCTAAAATGACTGGTCATGAAAAGTGGGCTGAAATTCTCCCTTTAGTTTTACTCAATTGTAAGTGTTTGCCATGCAGGAGGCATGGGAAAAAAAGGCGACTTTCGTATCTGCTGCTTTGTTTTCTCTTTCTCCACTGTGGATTATAAAAGCTTTAACTCATCAGTGATATAATCCTTTATAATATAAAGGGCTTATACCATATTATAATGATTCAAATCAGTGGACAGTTGCATGTCAAGGTGAAAAATTTCTCAAACTTTAAACCCTGAAATTTATACAGATCTGAAAACTTCTCTGCTTCCCTCCTAAACAGTCTTGAGTATCTATTGCTAGCTGTTAAATAATATTGCAGAGCATGCATCATTGCATATGATAACTAAACAATTAAAAATTCATCTGCTTTCTCTCCCTGTTGAGAGTGGTGGAGTAGAAGACAATGAGAGAAAGAGGTGAAATGATGAGTCAAGGCAGAGCAGCCCCAAGTACAAAGGCCTGCAGAATACAGTGACTGGCCACTGTGTGTCACTATTGACTTGACTTGGCCTTACAAGGGAGAAATCTACATTCAAGTGCTCATGGACTGAAGAAAAACAAAATCTAATTAATTTTTAAACTCCATCCATACATGACAAAGCATATCAGCTTTTTTCTGGCATAAGGAAGAGAGAGAAGTGAGGAAGACAAAAAGAAGGGCAAAATAGCAAAAAGCAGACTTTCTGAAGAGATGATAGGGCTGTGTGATAGGAAAACCTCTGCAAGTTTTAAACTTCTCTGTTTGCAAATTGAGAGGCAGAGAGGGGCTTGACAGTAAAATATACATGTATCTCAAAACCTCCAAAACTGTATAAGAAGCCTTGTAAGGCCCTGGAGAACCTAAGCAACCCCTAAAAGCTCAAAAGTAATTTAAAACTTGCTTGCTCCAGAAGGACTGACTTACCTGCAGTGACATCATGTCTGGCCTGTACTGTTTACGGAAGCCAAGGTCATACATGAGGAATTTCAGCATTTCAAAGGCCTGTTCTTCACTCATATGTAGAAGCAGCACTCCAGCTACAAAACTTATACCTTGACAATAACCCACTTCTTTGTCCAGCAAAGAGTATGCTTTCAAGAGATTGAACAGTGATAGCTGTCCTGCTCCCAGGTGCGTGGAAAAGTAAGGATGTGTGGGGAATGTCCGTCCTGATGTAAAAAGAGAAGAATAGTTGATATTCAATTCTTCAGAAGAAAAACCCCAATCCATTTGACAAACAGCATTTTTTCTCCCTCAGACTGTTTCTCTTTGCTTTCACATGCAGTTTGCCTTTAATCAGATCAATCTGTATCTTATTACTGATTTTGGACTGTACCTTTTGAACTCATTTAATATTCTCATCTGCACAGAACTTGCAGAAGCAACTGCCTGACTTCGCTTTTCAGACAGATGCAGAAGGGCATAAATATGAATGGCATAGCCTAAGAAATCATCTGCTTACAGGACTCTAAGTGGGATACATAGAATGTATCCTGATGATGTATAAAATGGAGCTCATAGAGCAACATCTACCTTCAGCAACAGCTTCTGTTATGACTGGTGTGTTTTTCACTCAAAGACTCACAAAAGCAGACAGAAAGAACAGACTTACCTAGATCTACGAGGATGGCATGCTGTTGAGCAGTCAGTTGTTTCAGAAGTTCTTTGTAAGAGATGTCGGGAGGCTGCTGCTTGTTTGGCAGCCTGTGCCTGACTCGGTGCTGCACAGCCAGAAACTGCCAAATCTCTCCCCGACGACTTTTTGGTACACCTGCAGGTCAGTCAAAAAAGAGGTCTAAGCAGGGGGATACTTTTAGTGCTACAACAAAAGAATTTGCTTTGTCATAATTTTGAACCACTCTGGAGGATCCCTTAAAAAGCGAACTCCACTCTGCAGTGAGTTCAGTCAGTGGCCATGGCTCAGTCCCACAAACTAAAACACAAACTACAAACATAAGGGCAATCACACTGAGCAGTACCCTGGGTGATTAGGTACAGATATCCCTTGCTTTGCCACTTCCGAGCTGTTAGCCTCCAGCAGGAAAAGATGCACAACTGCACTGAAAATGTAGAATGACCTGTTTAGAAAAGCTGAATTAAAAATTCACAAGTGTAAAATACAGGGAAGTCCAACTCCTCTTTCCCTTTGCAAAGGGCTGCTCATGTCGGTCCACAGACATGGAGAGATACAACCCCCTTTGATATCTGACTTGGTAAACCAACCTTTGAAAGTCAAAATGTCAACTCTGCTAATACCTTCTATGTAAACAATTATTTAACAAGAAGACAAGTTAAAAAACCATATCCTTGTTCACAACTCTGAACTGCAATCCAACAGCAGAAGATAGGGTATCAAGGTAAATAATTAATCAGATTTCTGCAGGTCACTAGCAAGAACTGCTTTACATCTTTGCTACAATTTACTTTGGTAACAATTTCAACTTCCCTTCTTTACCACAGCCAGATTACACCGAATTATTTTTCAGCATCTGTAACACAGACCTGAGATTCTATGGAACAGGGCAGAGCAGTGCAATTGGGCCCCACCTCTGCATCATACTAACAAGGCCCTCTGGATACCCTCCTGGCCTATGGCTAGTCCACAGGAATATCTACTTCAAGACAAAATCCCCACCCTTTCACTCCAGGAAATGAAATACAAAGTGACATATTCCAGACTTTCCAGAACCCGGCCCCGATTCCTCTAGGTTTTGGGCACAGTCCACAGTAGACATTATGGCCCTGCCTTCTCAGTAAGCAAATAAAATCAGAATATCTGAAACTCAGAGTCAACTGGATCCACTGATCAGAAACCAAAAGGTCACAATGTCAGCAGCAGAGGCTCCAAGTTCAGGTCTTGAATGTAATGAAACATGGAAACAAGATGTTACTTCCAGAAGTATTACTATACATGTTTTTGCATTGCTGACATTGCAAGCTTCAGATGCAGCAGAACCTATTTTCTGTCCTTCAGGAGAGGGCAGCACCTTCATGAAGAGAGGAAAATGTCTATTGCTGATTTCTGTTAGTATCAGAAGGGAACAAAAATATGATCTTGAGACTTCAGAGCTAAAAGCCCTGCTACATAAATACCTTCTTTTAAAGTGGAATGAATATCTTCCATGTCACATCGGATTTTGGCTCTGCAGTTTAGTAACTTCTTATCCCAAATATTAATGGCGTCTTTCTGACATGTGCCAACTTCATCATAGTCCAGTTTTACTTTTCTTGATTGGAGCTCATCTCTGCTTGCTAGAACACAGAACAAAAAGGAAGAGCACATGGAAAACCAGAATATCAGAAAATTACAAGATAACATCAAGTCAATAATCTGACTGGGGATAAATACATCTACAATTCATTAGTTTATAGCTTAGGTGGGGCCAGTTGTCATAAGATGTTGCATATAACAATTTAACTTTCCTTGCTGGGTCATGAATATTAGCAATTCATGAAGCACATAGAAGTATTTTTTAAAGCTTGGGGCCCAAAAAACCCACTCAACAAAACCTCACAGTACCTGCTCTGAAACACTTCTGATTATTTTATTCTTGTTTATAATTGAACATTACAATTGTTTGAGTATGGAAAGTCCCAAACATAAATGTTTGTGTTAGAAATTTAGGCAAGCAAGCTAGGCAAGTCTTCTGAATTAAAGTCAGTCACACTGGTTCCAGTCTTACATGTCCCTTAAGAGAGTGAGAAGTGCTTTTGGCACTGCTACCTGGCATTATCAGGCTGAGCAGCGCAAACAGAATGAACCAGCATGAACCATATCCAGAAAGACACATTTGTGCTGAAGCACAGAACTGCTGCTGTTATAAACTTAAAAGCTTTACTGCATAGGACTACTTGGTACAAAGTATTTATTACACCACTTCTGAAATGAAGTTGCATTGTCACCCTGGCATTTCATGGATAAGCAGCTTTCATTTCCATCACTAAGAAATTAACTCTGGGTATTTTATTATTCATGATCCACGTGCAGAAAAACACTCCAGTTCCTCTCACTACCGATACAAAAAACTGAAACCAAGACTTAAATGTGTCTTAATTTAGAGAGATATGTTTAATTATCATTGGAGTGAACTGTACATTTCACAACATCATCTCTGAGCTGCAATTGAATTTATCCCAAATTTGCCTTGAGCTGTGCACACTACTTCTTGCAGAAGCCCGCTTCTCTTACCAATGTATCCCTTTTCCACTATCACATCTAAAGCAAACTCTTGCTCACATTTTTATACATGTGGCAAAACAAGACCATCTGTTTTCTTTGTCTGCTCATCTCACTTCAGATAGAGTCAATATTGGATCAGTCCACAGGATTGTTGCCTAGCCCACTTCAAAAATGACAAATTATTTCCAAAGGCTCAATGTTACATCTCTGAGATCTTACCCATTCAGGACTACAGGGGTCCCTGCAGAAGCAGGTATTATGCAAGGTGTGGTGCAGCACACTGCCATAAAAATGGGAGTGTGCTCTTACCACAGGAATTTGCTGTTCAGCTGGGGCGGTTTCAAATGCTACCCTACTGCTGTACAATTCCACCCAAGAATTCTCCCTCTTGTAAGCAGTATGCAATAGATTCAAGAGAGCAGTAACATATTTCAGTGTGACAACAAACTCCCACATTAACTGTACAGTTAACCCTAGTGAAAGCCAGCAAGTTTGCCCGTTGATCAAAAGTGCCCTACCTACTACCCCATCCTTGGTTGTTTTCAACCACCCTTGTTAACATTTTTCCTAATCATTGCTAGGTGGCCCGCTAATTTTTGCAGCTCTTATATTTCTAGGTGACCTACTGGAAAAAGGAGCTTCTACCTTCTCAGAAAAAGAAAGGAAAAGAAAAGGAAAGCAATCTGTGCAATTGACAGAACTTACCTTCTGTAAAATAAAGTACTAATAGCATTCAAGAATCCTCGACAGCAAAAGGAATGAGAAAAAAGGTTCTATTTATATTTTGTACATAAAACTCAACAAATGATTAACAGAAATCCACTAGAAACAGTTTCACAGCAACTCCAGTCTTAAATCAGTCTAATATATACAGCTAATAAATTCACAGCTAGGAACCTGGCATCAAGTAAACAAATTTCTGCATTTTGGTTAACTACATTTCCCTTTTCTGAGATGTACATTTAATTGTAGGCTAGGATGCAAGAACCACCTGAATCTATGCTTTTTTGCAATGTATCAGCTCTGCACATGTCCTGTCCATAAAATGATCCATGTTATAACAGCCCACAGGAAGGAAACCTAGAGATGGGTGTTAGAATAGTTTATGTTTCACCCTTTGAAAGTAAGATGATGAATTCTAGCTAGCAAGAGCACCAGTTTCACCAGGGGTACTCATGAACCTGAATGAAAGAATGGAGACATGCTCCTCAGAGCACAAACCAAAAATGTGGGCTGGCAAATTTGTGCCAGTTTTGCATCTCCACTGTCAACACTCCTGTTTTCACCACAAATGATCAGGTAGGAAGGATCTGATTTCTACATATCTGTTACAGAATGGAAGCAACTTGTAACTGAGTCTTAAGGAACTGGACTGATTTAACAGTTTTCAGTACCCTCAGCCACACAGGGTAAGTAGAGCAAAGAGTTTATCCCTCAGCAGCTCAAATTATCAGGGGGAATAACACAAAATTAGTCACCACAGCAAATCTCCAGCTTCCTCACCCCACAAAAATAGACTTTTTGCTAAAATGGTTTATGAAAATAAGATTTTGGCTGAAGTTCTTTCTAGATGTTCCCTATGAACCTAGGAGTTTCCACAGAACTGTGTGTCAACAGGGAGACAAACTGTAGAGAGAAGCAGCACTGAGAATTTCCTACACATTACTATGTGTGTAGGAAATACATTCAAGGATGTACACTTGCAGGGACATAGAAAGACTTCTGTCCTGATGTTTTTCTCTCCTCTCCCTGTCTTCCCAGTAAGCTAAAGAAGGAAAAAGAGTTAACTGACCTTAACAAGATCATTCTGTGTTAAGTAGTATGGCTGTATGAAGAATCAGACTACCATATAAGTTCTACAGCATAAAGGAGAGGATGAAGGCAGTTGTAGAGAGGACATTTGGAATTTTCAACTTGCACCAAAAGCTTGTTAGTTTATTATACTGAGACTTCTACATGCTAGGATAGATATTGTACCCTATCTTTCATTTATGTGATTTTGATCAATCTTAATAAAATATCCTAGCCAGAAGCTCTGGCAGTTGACAATCACAATGGTCAACTTTAGATCCCTCACTAACAGCACTCAATTTTCAGTGTACAGTGCTCATGTTCTAAAAAACAGAACTTTCTGACATACCTCAAGAGCCAGTTGCTCAAAAATCATATTTGGATTCAAGCATTAATAAATTACCACTGTGATGTGGTTAATGAAGAACAAAAAGCCTGGAGAGAAAGGCCATGAGCTGCAAAGGACTGAAACGAGATAGAAAGGGTAAGGTTTACCAAACCTAAGTGTTCACACAGCACCTGTTCTCCGCACTCCATATTACAACTGCTAGACTCAGACAGATATAACACAGACTGTAGCATCCTTTGTCTAACATGCACTTGAAAAGGAAAACTTATCACTTTCTCCTGTCACTAAGATTACTCATTTAAAGTGACGTAGACAGAGAACCCGGCAGACTAGGAGACAGGACTAGGAAAACATAGGTTTTTTTCTAGTACTGTTAACTAAAAAGTTACAGAACCACATCTCTGTTTGAGGTGCCCAACACCAGAACAATTTTCATCTTCAGACAGCAGAATCCGCAATAGCTTTTAGGGGTATTTTCTAAATAGCTAACCTTCCAGCTTCTGGTTTTCTTTTTCCATTCGAAGTAAGAGAATTTGTTGATGGATGGCTTTTCTCCACAGACTTTGTAGTTCTTCTGAGTTTTTCCTCTCTCCAGTTTTATCTGGACCATCCTCATTTTGCAATACTAGAACAAGAGGGTCCTCCTCCAGGGGTGGAGCAAGAGGGGATAAGGGTAACAATTCACTTCCATCCTGACCATCTGCAAAGAATCAGAAAGCTATTACAGGAAACTCAGATTGTTTGACATATCATGAACATCTATGTCATAGCAGAACAAAAATAGCTGTCTTTCACATTCAGCAGTGACTTGCTGCTTCCAAAGACAGATAAAATCCAGCGCAACAGTACAGAATTGTTTTTAAAAGATGTTTTGTTTACATTAATAAAGTTATATTTAAATTAAGTAGAGTTAGATAAAGGTCACCCAGTATTTCAAACCTTTCCCCTGCCAGCTCCTTCTACAGTTACCACAAGACATTTCTCCATAAATCCTCCTTTACAGCTGAGCTTGTTTATTGCTATGATTCACCACAGGTTCTACATTAAAGATACTTTTCCCATCTGCTAACCTGCACTACAGAGAATGCTATAGCACTTTAAGGTCACAAATATAGTTTGTCATTTGCCTATGGTTTTGAATTCTGCCAAATGGGACTTTATGAATGGCATGATTTCAGCTATTTCAGAGGTTTCTACCTTAAACGGGTTAAAGCTGTAAGAATTATTGACACACTCAAAAGGTGTTACGTGCATTTTCTGCAAACACTCCTATTATGTACACAGGTCAGGGTAAAAATTTCCTAACTGTTAAAAAGAATATCTTTGTCAGCATGAGAACCATCTTAATTTGCTTGCTACAGACAGCAGCTATGGTAGATTGCAATTCATTTGATTTTGATGCCAAAATCCTCTCTTCAAAGCAACAAAAACCTAAACAGTCTAAAGCCAAATGAGCACAACTGATCTCTGGCGAGATTCTAGCATGAATATTGTACCACCCTGACTCCCTTCTCCCTTTCATATTATCACACGTTGCAGTTCACTACAGTATTAATTAACAACTGCTTGTTTATTTTCTTTAAAAGCACACACAGACCTGGATGCTGCATCTTGGAAGGAGATTTATTCATAGGTGAAGCTACCTGCAGGAATATTCTCCGCCGCCAGGAGATGCGGCGAGGTGTGAGCGTGGCCCCCGCAGCATTTAGAGATTCACTGCTGCAGAAGGTTGATGTTCTTTTCTTTCCCTCCCCATCACTGAAGGAAAGAAAAAGCAGATGGGGTATTTAAAGTCAGTATTCCTTTTAGGGGGAAAAAACCTTTATTAACTCTGTCTATTGTAATAACCAAGCCTGCAGGAGCATTTGTGGGGAAGCTTAAGAAAGCAAAGCGTGCTGTGTGTGAGCTTCACCCTGAATACTGAAGTGCCCAACTGTTTTCTTGCAGCACAGTGCTGTGAAGTTTGCACTATATATCATCAGGAAGCATTCATAGCATTCATACAGGGCTCAGCTGTAAGCTCAGAATAAAAGCTTAACTTTTTGAGAAGCTAAAAGAGAAACATGGTAATACTTAGCCTCTAACTTTGACAGCAATGGGTTTTGTTTTGGCATACATCAGTCTTCTGGGAGAGATCTGATGTAACACCCCTAAAAGCAGAGATGATGCTCCAGTGGAGCACAACACTCCATTTAGTGCCATTTTGAATGTCATGCTGAACTCACAGGTGAATATTTCATTGGAGACAATGTCCTGCCATCTCATACAGTCTCTTTCTTAAGCTCCAAGAAGTGAATGCTTCACTTGGATAAATAGGAACACATGTCCTCATGTTTCATCAGCTGTAGGAACAGAGACTCTGCAAACAGAGGGCAGATCGTCTCCCCAGCTGCCATGTAGCAATATAATTACATATTAATTTTAATAGTATCTTATATTGCTGGAAGAAACAAGGACAGGACACAGGAAAGCTTTACTGGGAGGACACACCAAGTACACCTTTTTACTGACTACTGCCAGAGGAAAGGACATTTAGCATTCATAAGTAACTGATCCACCTTCAGAAATATTTCATAATTTTGCATTTGTGGCAGTAAATTAGGTGCACAGATATTGTATAGCAATGGGCACATTGATTATCTGCCACAAATCCTTCCATGTAACATCAACAGCACAAGGGACAATTACAAGCTTTTAGGAAGAGAACATCAAACAGGGGGAGGTACTTCTGCAGCTTCACCTTCATCACAGGGAAAACTGCTATATCAAAACAGTAGCTACACTTAAACCTTCATTCTGGAATAAATGTCCATGCCGTAGTTCAAGGATCCTAAAAAGCTAGATGAAGGGAAAGCCCAGCATGTTCACTATGTTTTAGTGGGAAGGCAATTGCAGGTGACTGCAGTTTGCCAGCTGCAGTCCATCCCCCCACATCTGGCTTGCACAGGAGAGATCTGTAAGAACTATGAAGTTTCAGCTACACCAATCTACCAGCTACACTATTTTAATCAGCACTTCATAACTAAAACTCTGTGCTGAATGAACTTGCTGAATTCACCAAGCTAGGACCAGCCTTTTTGGTGATCAAAGCTGCCACTATGCCAATGATCTACAACAGCTCCCTAATACTTGTAAACCTGAGTGACCAACTGGACTCACTATCATACCAAGGCATCAGACCCTCCTTCTGTATCCTGGCAGAGAAATAACCACGACTTCAAATTCACCTACCCAGCACAAGGCACCAGCCCCTGCTTTCCTCTAAGAGTAGAGCTACCAGCTGGGAGCCCTGAATGACATGTAGTCTGATTTGTTCTCCACTGCTGGTTTAGCTTCCATAGTGGTGCAGTTCCCTATAGCATCACACTATTGGTAGGTGGTCTCAGTAGATTCCCATGTTGCATTAACCTAAACAGCAACTGTGACAATCTTCTTTGCCTAGCTATCTATCTTTGATGATGGGTAAACACTGCTCCTGGTAGCCAAACACTGACTACTTAAACTGTAACACTAATTCTGAACCTATAGGTGCTGGTTTTCAAAGGTATTTCAGTCTAATAGCTCTTAGAAATGGGATACTGACTTTGGAAATATATAACTCTAAAAACCTATGTCTCTATAAATAACTGTAACAGAACTACTTACTATTTCAAGTCTTACCTATCATCACATGTTGTAACACAAAAACTGAGTCATTCCAGGGCTTACTAAACAGATGCTATTTAACAAGAGAATGAAAAATTCTTTTCTAGTGCTATGTAAAAAAATCTATATTCAGCTACTGTGCCTCTAGACAGTCCTAGGAATATGTTCAATTTATGGTAACAAAATTCACAGAAAAGTCAGAATAAGAAGGTGGCTATTTTTTGGTATGAAACTAACCCGTTTACACCATTTGAATCACAGAGGTTACATTGGGATTAACTAATCACTTACGCTACCTCATGAAGTATGCAAATCACACAGTTCTAAAAACCTGTATTTCTGTTGTTAAATCCTCCCTTCACAAAAATCCCATGTCATTTTAAGCAATTAATAATAATCACCTTCTCTTTCAAAGAGCTGCCCACTAAGTGATTAGAGGAAAACTTTTTCAAGGCTCAGAAACACACCTTGTCATATTAACCCAGGAAAACACCAAGATTTAGGAAAGGGAGGGTAGAAAGGGAGCAAAGAGAGTTTCCTCATTTCAAGACAGACAACTCCTACCTTTGTATCAGATCTGAAGGTGTGAAACAATACCCTACAGGGCAAAAGCAGGAAGAAGTCAGAGTAAAATGGTAGTGTCTCCTACTCTAACAAAAAGATTCAGGAGGTTAGTGCAAAAAACAGGTTCTCTAAACAGGGTGGGGGTAAAAAAAAAAAAGCCTAGCTATCAGCTCCCACAAAATGAAGAGGTTTATTAATATGAGTGGAGAGACTAAGCCAAAGCATCTCTAAAACAAGAAAAACAACTTCTTAAATAGAGTTCAGTCATTGCTACTGAAAAGCAAAGCAGAGTTTTCACTACCACCTAAGCAGACGTCTTAGGTGGACATCTTCCCATCCACATGGGAAACATGCTGCAAGGTCACCTAGTGGAAGGATCTCTGGAAAAATGTAACAATAGTACTCTGTATTTATAAGACACATGCATCACAACTCATCTTAGAGAATAATGGTTCTCTGTAGGGCTACCTACCCCTACACTTCTGGCCCAATACAGAAACCAAAACCCATTTATCAGCCTGTATACAATAAAAAATGAATAGCTGTAAATTCCATATAATGCCTCAAACATTTCAGTCTCTACTTTCATCCTTAAGGTGTTCCAAGCATTAACCCAAATACTCAAGAGTAGAGAGTACTGATCATTTAAGGTTTTATCTCAGGCAACTCAGTTTCACCCATTCACTATTCTATCAGAGAATGTGTAGCATGAAGACAAGACAGCTACTTCAGGGGAAGAAAATAAAAAGGAAAGGAAGAAGAAATCTCAAAAAAAATTGGTCAAGTTCCAAATATGTTTATTGCTTGGTTTTAAATATCTAAATGTCTTCCCAGAACTGTTCTTTAAAATGCTCCCGAAGACTGATATTAAAAAAAACACAATGCTAGCCCATTTCTTGTGAACTCTTCACATAATACTTACCTGAACTATTTTACACTTGAGTCCATGAAAGCCAAATGACTTGTGAATAAGTACTGTTGTTGCTCATGCCAAGACTTGTATTTTTCTCCATTTTGCTTTCATTTCAACTTCTCTTCTTGATTGCTCTAAGTAGCAATTGAATCAATGCAACCTATTTTGCAATTTGGAGGTTGAGATGGTACAAAATCCCTCAGATCAAGTATAGAATTCAACTTCCCAGCACTTAAGCTGGCAGAAACCTGTATGTGAGACTAATACATGAAGCATTCCTCCCATCTGGGAAGAAGAAAAACCAGTTTCTATTAGGTTACACCCCTTTGTTGGTTGTCACTCCTGTTATATATTTTTATTCTGAATAATTACTTTCTGCTATTTTGTTTAAAGAATATTCTCAAGTATTTTACTTCCTTCATGACACATGAAGCTGTTTTAAAAAAAGCTATCTGTTCAAATTCAAATTCATATTAAATTACCCTTGCACAGCAACACAATGAAGAGAAATTGTGGGCTAGTCAAACCTACACTGAAGGTTGTTCCATTTTTAAAAGTGCTGCTTTTGTGTTTATATTAAAAAGCCTTGTTTACCTCTATGTTGACCAGATATTTTTTAAAATTCTTATCTGCAATTCTGCTCAATGCTGCACAACACACTTGTCAAAAGTCAAGATTATGTGGAGACCATTTCCATCCTAGCCTTCCCGCCAGAGAAATGTATTAACAATGCCATAAAGACATTCTGAAGGCATCTATAAATATTATGTTGATGCCAAAATTTACTGTATTGTTAATTCCTTAAAGAAAGGAACTGCAGTGGGGAGGGGCTGTAACTAAACAGCAGTCTTTACGGTCCCTTACAACCCAAACTATTCTGTGATTCAATTAAAAAAAAACCCTAAAAACAAATAAAAACAAACAAAAAACCCAACAAAAAATCTCATGCCATTCTATAACATTCTCTTTGCATAAGCCCATCTGACTGCCACAATTCAAAACTCATTCTAAAATGAATTCCAACAGAACCTGTCTCTGCTCTTGCACACTGAAGTTTGCCAGAACACCAAGAAAAGCTGCCTGCTGCATCATGTGTAATCTCTAGGCTATATGATAAAGAAGTGAGACTTTACCGAATTTTTCTCCAGTGCAATAGGAATTCCATACCTCATGAATGCATAGTAACCAGGATTATTCTGGAACATGCACTGAAGTTTTAATTAGGGTTCCTAACAGTCAGACAGTTTGTAGTCTGCAGATTGCAAAGCACTGACACACTGTGCTTAATTGCAACCTATCATACACTCATTCACATGAGAATGCTAAGAATACCTCACACTGATCCTGCTGGGATAGACAGTAGTCCTCTCTGAGAAAAAGAACTAAAGGAAAAAAAAAACAAAACCAATGCACCAAAGAAAAAACCCACAAGAAAAAACACACTGTATAAAAATGAGAAGCTCCTCTCATTCCTAAACTTGATGGCATAACATACATTTGCAAGTTTTGGCCACTGTCAGTTGGACAATATATTGCATTTTCCATTAGCCACTTAAACTGATGGATTACCTCAGTAATCCTTATCACATCAGCATTATTCACTCAGCACTTCTGACTGTATCTGTTGTATTCCCTTCACAAACCCAACTAGATGCTAACAGTGCACTCTTGCTCTTGCAATTTCCTCACCATGACAATTCAGGCCCAGTTGCACCCAGCAGGATCTATAGCTAATGAGATCCCATTTTCACAAGAGTATCCATACAAATTAAAGATCAAATGATATGAGAAATGTGTCTACTGTAAAACCTAGGTAGAAATATGGTGGTCTTCTGGGAATTACTCCTTGTAGATCTCCCCACTCCAGAAGTTCAAAACTCCACTACACTGAAACACACTGCCTTGATCCGCCTGTACAACAAATTCCAAAAACAGTATCTCAGAAATTTCAGTTTGGAATTATGTGGCATCAAAATACAGTTTTTGTATAATACTTAACCCTTCATTCCCCAAACTCAGAAAGCTAGGTTTAATGGTGTCCACTGCCTACACAACCTGAGCTGGGCATTGGTTCAGCTTGGACCAACTTTGCTATCTAAAGGGAACACAGAAACAAAGCTGGACTGGAACCCAAATTAGAGGTAGTCTTATATAAGAGACAGGTTTGGTGGTTGGTTTTTTTTGCCACTATTCATACCTTAGTTCTTCCCAAATCCTCTTCAACTGGAAGTTATTTGTTAATTCTCTCTAAACATCTCACAGTTAGTATCACCCAGTTAACTTGGTGTTTTCCATTCCTCATGCACAGGCATCCCACATTAGTACTGTACACTCTTCACATTGCTCCTTTCATATTTTCACATGCCGGTGGATCATGGCAACACATGCTGGCTTGCATTCAGCAGAAAAAGCATTAAATTGGCATAACACTCCTAAAATCCATTGCATTACACATGGCAAACCAATGCAGCAGGTTTGCAACGCTGCAACAGAAATAGGTGACAACTACTTGATGTCAGCATAGAAGCCTCTAGTTTTAACAGGTTTTTTTTATCCAAAAGCCTGTTTGCCTATTTCCATCATGGAAGTCTGTTAGAAATGCAGGAGCACAAGGCAGAGTCGGAGAGATGCCATGTGCTGCATTCCATTGGGAATCCTACTGTTCAACTAGTGGCACTGGAGAACTAGGCAGGAGACAATGCTCTCACCTCTTGGAGAGGTCACTTTCTGAGTGCTGGTGCAACCTTCCTGAGCCCTGGTAAAAGGTTTTCAGGAAAGAAGGGGCAGAGAGAGAGGAGGGGAGACCAGGTGACACAGATTCACTCTCACTGAGAGCGCGCCGAACCCCGACCACAGGACTGTGCAGGCAACAAGAGAACACAGCAGATGGGTCAGCATGGATTTGGATACAACAACAGAACTACCAGATTAGAGACACTGGCTAAATACCTCATCTTGGCTTACATTAACTTTGTTTCCCTGAAGATACAATCTACTACGTGCATTCCCAGGCAGCTTCCCTAGGGATATTGATTCTGCTGTTACAGCTGATTTCTATTAAAAAACTTTTCAATGACATTGCAGAACAGGGAGACAACCTTATTTCTTTAGCTTTATTTATTCCCAAAGCAAATTCAGAAAAAAGAATCTCTTAAACATTCAGAAAATGTCCTTAGAAACCTTCTTCCAATAATATGAACGACATTGTTTCTTCCCCTTCAGTTTTCTTTTGCTTTTGTAAACAACACATTAGGAAGAAGAGATTATTTAAATGCAGTCTTTCTGGATAAATTTTTGTGAAGTAATAAAATTAAGAAAGCTACTCCTACTCCACAGTTAAGCATTACTTAGTAGTGGTGACAAGTATTGGAGGGGACATAAAAATTAATTCAGTTTCTTTTGCTTTATATTTATGACTAATCCTCAAAACGAAAGAATGAAAAATCCCAGCCTAGAACCATGCTACTACAAACTGTTTTGACTAAAGATCTGCTGATGCCACTTAATCAGCAACTTCTTACAAGTTATTACAAAGTAATGTAGTCAGCAAGTGTTTCACTTTGAAGTGTCAGGGTTTCCTGTTTGCATACAACATAGTCAGTGGGAAAAAAGTTTACCTCAGTAAAAAGCATATTATTTATCTCTGTAGATACACAATGGAACAAAGGTTAGCTCCTTACCCTTTACTCTCTTCCACTCTCTCAAAACAAAATAAATTGTTTTGCCTTTCTCTACTAGCTGGTGCAGCATTCATGCTGATATTTTAATGCAGACATCAAACAGGTGACAAATTACTATTGAAAGCCATTTCTAGAAAGAGCCCACAAAAAGCAGAATTATAGCCAAGCTCTGAATCAGACAATAGGTTGGAGAATGTGATCCTCCAACAGAAAACAATTCAGCTCATCTGGACCTGAGTTTTGTAAAGGGTTTGGAGTTTTATAGTAACTTACTGCAGGTAGCCAGCATAGAGGAGAAAAAGAAGGCCCAGCCAAAGAGGCCCACGATGAACTGTGGGGGCCTCTTCTGCTGAGTGAAGGAACTCCTGAAGGAACAGTGTTCCATATGTTAATAGCTAAGAGTCTCCAAAAAGGAAGCAGAAAGAAGTTACAGAGGGAAGCTACAGAGGGAAGCTTTGAAGAAAGGCAAATAGGGAAATCACATGCCTCAGAGCTTGATGGATGTGTTTAATCCTTATGTTTTTTTGCAAGACCCCTTACCAGTTTTAATTCCAGACATACTCTCTGTGAGGTTTGACTAACATGGCTACAGACACTTGAAGCTGTTAATGCCTTTTCCATCCTGGCATAAAAGTTTCAGGCTGCCATCCCTGGTGCTTAAAGCACTGAGGGCCTCTTTTCCAAAGGGTCTGACTAACAAGACTGCCAAAAAGGCTCAGCTCAGAGGCAACAAATAAATAAATAAACAGATTGGTGCCGGCATCTGGCCGAATCATCAATTTGATGGATTGATGCCTCCCCTGAACCCCTAATTCAGGGACTATTGAGTTACTGCAAAGTACCAAACTACTCAAAGGCAGAGAAGATGGGCTGAAAATAAATAAACAAACAAATCCCGGAGAAGTGCAGAAACCAACCTGCAGGAAGCTCCTTACGTACTTTGTCAGAAGGAGGGCTGTTGCAGCCTCCACAAGGAGGAAGGCAGGTGAGGCTGGAGCACCGGGAGGGCAGGGGAGCACGGGCGGGTGGCACGGCATGCCCTGACTCACCTTGCTGCCTCCACGCAGTTCTGCCGCAGCAGTGGGGAGCGGGCGCTCTGGGACCTCCCGTTCTGGAAGGTTATCCTCCGTCTGGCACTGGAGGGCGGGTGGCTGAAGGTGTGCGCACGCCTCCTGAACTGAGGGGAGTCCGAGCCTTCCTCGGGAAACGTCTGCCAGGCCGAGGACACGGGGGACGCTGGAGGAGTAGCTGGCGGGGAATCGCCCGGAGAAGTGTCCTGAAAGGAAGTGCTGGCGGAGTAAGGCCTGAGGCTCCGTGCCCTATGAGAGCTCTCACTTAACCCACGGGCAGCCAGCACCGGGGCACCAAAGCCTCTCCCCCTTCTGGGTCATGGCCTATTGTATGCTAATTATCACCCAAACCAGACATCCTTTGATAGCTCACTCCAAACCAGCAGCGTCCTTCCAAAAAGGGAAAGCGGAGGGAGGAATAAAACTGTACACGCAACACAAACAACATATTAATTACTCCAGGCATCCTCTCACAGGGATTAGCATTCCAGCTACCAGACTTCTGTCTCTTTCAGGAAAACATAGGAATGGAAAAGGCTAGGGAAACTGCTTTTAGCTAGTTTCCTCGACATATCGCGAGCATACTTCCTGTACCGTCACAGCGACATCCTGGAAGAGAGACTGTTATTACACAGCCAGTTTATGAGTAACTGTAGCAGGAAAACCATAACAGAATCTTCACCTCCTGGGAAAACCAGTAACCAACCCTCTCATGTGAAGTAAAACTTTAAAAACAGGAAATAAAAAGAAAGTGAACAGAGTTCCGCCCTCTTGCTACCATACAGCATTCCCAACAGCTGGGCTTAGGTCAAAAATTCTTACTTCCCTAAAGCAACTATTACTTACAGAAAGGATTCTTCACCTTCAGAGCACTTCCTTTTATTGAGACGTGACCTTACTGAATTACTTCAGTAAAACAAGGCAGAAACCAGAAATTCCTTGCTTTTTGTAAAAGCAAGGGAAGTGTAGGAGAAAAGGACTGGCAATCAGATTAAAGCTGAAGCTTCAAGTCAACATAAACCTCAGATTTCTTACACCCTCTCTCTGCCTCCCAGTGGAAACAGCGTTGAATTTTCTAAGTTGATGTGCTTTGTTCTGCTTCCTTCAAATTAAAGCAGAGTGCCGTATTTATGCTCCACTGACAGCCGTGTATGAAAACGCCAGTTCAAGCTAAGCTCCTTACGTACTCTGTCAGAAGCCAGGCTGCTGCAGCGCTCAAAGCTGTCCACACTTCCCAGGCGGCCTCGCATTCTGTTGGCTCCCTGTGAGAAAAAAAGGCAAGAAATTTAATCTGTCTTTTTCCTCATTCTGAAGGTTAGGCAAAGATGGAAACACCTGTGCAGGTGAACACAGGACAGTTCAGGCATGTGATATGTCTGAAATAAGACCACAGGTCATGAGTCAAGCACTGGACTTTACAAAAAGTGACATCTTTAGCTGGCCGAACTGCATCTTCTCCCACATGGCTCCCACGAGTTTTAAACCTGCAGCTCTATTGTTTGAGGCAAGTGAGTATTTCCTGACACCTCTGAGGCGAAGTAGCTAAGTCAGCTTAAACAGCTGAGTTAAAAAAACTCCAGACTTCAATACTGTGTGTGCACTGCTCCTGATGGATCCCTCTGATACACTACAGTCCCATGAGATACAGTTTATCAATATCTAACATTTAAGACAAATTAAGTCCACCTGGGCAAAAGGAGTAAATGTACTAAAATGGAGAAATGCTCTCTTGGCAGCAAATCCAGCCAAATAACACCAGACAAGACTTTCCATTTATAATGCACATAAAACTGATGTAAATTTGCTAGAAGTTTATGCTAAAGGATCTTTGCTGAATTTGTAGCAGTCCATTAGTTTCATAAGAAAAGGCAATAGATCCACAACACTTTTTACTGCCTTTCACTCCTAATGTTAACTCCCAGGTGGTGTTTGCCGTTGGACACTTTTGATTGTTGAAGCAAATTGCTTTCAGTACTTTATCAGGAAAAAAATAGCCTATGTTTTAGGAAAACTATGGACAGAGCTCCTCTTGGTATGCTTGCAACTCCAGGGGAAGTTTTGTCAACATCATCAGAATTTATTTAGCCTACTTTTTCCTGGTAAGAGTTATTTTCAAGGCTCTTTAAGTACATTATCCCACTTAAGCGCATTACCAATAAATACTCTGCCTGAAGCATCTCTTCACTGAATCTCCTAAAAAACCAAGAGCAAAGCTTAAGTTGGAAGTTTCTCATTACCTTTGAAAATGCACACTTTTAGCACTGTAAGAAGGACTTTTTGGTTAAGAAAGAACAACAACAGAAGAAGATAGTGCAGCATGGAGTAGATGAAATCTGTTTAAGAGGTCAAAGAAAGGTTATATTTATTTCTCTGATGTACCTCATTAGGAAGCCTGGTTTTGGTTCAAAACTCACAAAAATAAGATCAGCCAGAAAAACAAACAAGTGAAGAAGTGACATTCCTCTGCGACTATGTGAAGCCAGGGCACAGAAACCAGCATGTTTGCTAAGGCAAGTAGTGAATGGCTTAAAATGTCACTTGATGCTATCTACCTAGCTAAGAAGCCATCCACTTAAAATGTTCCTAGATACTGGTCACTACATACTTCTTTCTTTCTTTCTAACTTTCCTAAGACTGAGAATAAGACCCTCTCCAACTTATACTGACTTTTAACTTTTATTAAAATTTTTTTATCTATAAAAAGATGCTGAAATCCACTTAAAAAAACCACAAATCAAAACAAATTTAAGTTCCCTCTTGGTCTCTCTGTTACTAAATGTACTTTTAAATAAAGATGGCAACATGCATAATTATCTTGAATACCATCCACACCTGGCTTAAGGAGGGAAAAACCCACTACACCAAGAGGTATTTAGTGCTTAAATACCTTTAAGAATTAACCATGATCTGTTATGCTTGTTGTAATAGCCTGATGAAGAATAAGAACTACTGAAAGAGTCACTGTGCATCACACGTATGCAGATAACACACAGCACACCTGCACAGAGACACTTGTATGTACCTGCTTTAAACAAATAATTAGTGTTGAGCTGCACTCCAAGTAATTTTTCTTGGTCTTGTGTTGTGTAACCTTTAGGTGGATGTGCCCCTATGTGTATCATGACTCACTGCAACATACTGCTGCTCCCGATCTATTGTACTGTCAAGGTAAAGATGAGATGATCTTTCTCACAATTGCAAATCTGCTTCATAAATAAATAATAAAAAAATAAAGAAATAAATAAATTTCTGCTTGAAATGGTCCTAACTGAGATTCAGATGTTCCCTTCTCTTGAACTCAATCAGGGGCTGTAGTAGAGCCTTATAATATGCAGCATGTCTCAGTGGCCCTGGTGAGAAGAAACATACTATACCAAAAAACCCTATAATCTATTTATAAGAAATTTCCCTTCAGAGATTTTTTAATTTAAGCAGTGTGTTTCATCCAAATTACTTTTCCTTGACATGACTGGAGTGCCAGCATGGCTGTAAAAGCTTTATTTCAGTGATGATGTCTTTCACAGCCACTGCAGGGTTAGTGACCAACCACTAGAGTTAGATCACTTGCTAATCACATGTCTCTTAGATGTGGAAAATAAATCAGACACATCAAAGGCATGACTGTAGTTGTCACCATTTGTTGATATTCCAAACTGCTGAAATTACCCGGATCTTCTGACTGCCATCACTCTTTTGCTCTCTTTTACATAGAGTCACTCCCTCTTTCTCTCTTTCCATATTCAGATAAAGTCCCAGTTTGTAAAATCTGCTACACAAGAGAGGTCAAATTTGACCATGAGAGTGTCAATGCTAGTTTCAGTCCTAGATCAAATTGACACCTATCTGTAAGTTCTAAGGATTCTCTCTGGCTAAGAGTATTTGGTTTTCTTTATAGGGAATATCCACGGCATCCTAATTTTGCAGGTTACTTTATGACATGTCCATGTAAGCTGCAGGACAAGTGCAACTTAGTGCTTTTGAAGTTACATTAAGCAGAAGGAGCTTGATGTCAGTGGTCCAAATTACTCAGCTGTACTCAGCTCATCACTTTTCCTCTCTAATGACACACTGGATCCCAGGCACACAGCCTTCCTCAGATACTTCTCTATATGCTTCTTCTCTGACTCGCCCTTCTGAGCAGAGGACACTAAGCAAAACTTGCCATTTAGACTTCTTTACCAGAAGACTACTTAATGTCAGAGAGTTACAGTGATTATCCCCAATTTCACATCATATCTGGCTAGGAACATTAAAATGAACATCAATCCACTTTCTAAGACCATTGCTTCTTATTCCCCTGTAAAAGCAACTTTGTTACTAGTTTCTGAAGATTCTTAGTGCCTAATATGGGCAATTGTAGCTATGAGCTGGAAGATATTACTTCTCAGAATAGAAAGATCTCCCATAAATGCAGGCACATTTATTCACATTTGCAAAACCAGTAACATGTCTCTTTATGGGATCACACAACCATCCCGATTGAATTTTATTCTGAAGCAACATCCAACAATACTCAGCTAGCTCACTTGCTGCCTACAATGAATGTTCATTATTCAGAAATTTGTCTTTTTTCCCCTCAATATGTGTGGCCTTACAGTAACCTTCCTAGTACAGCTAAGTCACAATCAACCCAGCTGTAATTCTCAGATTTCACACCAGGGATATTGCTTCATTAAGGATTTATCAGACTGAGGACAAAACAAAGAAAAATCTGATAGGTCTTTACTGTCAAGGATATCTGGGACAGCTGATGATAATGAGTTGTTAAACTTACCCTTGAGAAGATATTTTCCAGAGAGCTAGTCAAGGATTTCTTTGCCTTGTTTTTCAGAATGTCAAGTTTAAACCGGCCACCACTGGTGGTGTTTTCTGGAATCGCACTGTTAGAAATGACCTGTTGAAATGAGCAAGGACACTATTCAGCTTCAGCAATTTTTTTTTAATTGTGAAGACTATTTCCAAAGACTAGAGCTGAACCAGGTTACATAAGAAACAAAATACCCTTGGCCTTACTAAAAAAAAAACCCACAAACACATTACCCTTCTTCCAAAACAAAACCCCAAACAAAAAACCAAAACAGTCTCCCAGACAAACAAACAAATGCACAGTCAAAGACACATTCCACCCTAAAGATTATATTGTGAAAGTATACCACTTCAACAATACTGTTGCCCATTTCCTTGGCAAGGTAAGTTCACAGTTTAAACTAAACCGGATGCCCTTTCATTCCTATTCTTCTTAGATATTACTGCTTGGGCATTGGGGATCAAAGGGGAAAGAAAAAGAAGAGTTATTCTCATGCTATAAGGAAATACAGACATAAAATTAATTAGTTGTCTTTCTTCCTGTCGTTTCCCCTCAAGTTATAAAACCCAGGCAAGCCACTATAAATTAAATCACATTTCTTTTCCTGTACAGTACTTTCTTAATTATAATATCCAGCTTCAGGTACTCCTGAAAAAATCTAGCACTGGTCCTACAAGTAATTAAGACAGCATTTGAATAGGCTGGGAAGGGGGAGAGGAATAATACAAAACCAAGCTTTACCGACGGTGCTTCACCAATGTGGATGTGCGTTTTCTGCTTAGTCTCACAGAGCTGACGGAGATGTAAGATCACAAGTTCATTTTCTTCCTGGTCATTGTCAGGCTTCATTTTCTGTCAGTAACAACAAAGAAAGGAATTTGTCAATTTCAAGTCATGATGTGCTGTTTTTCCTTCTTTTGTAGGTATTCCTTGAAATTAATATATTGATACACCAAATGCCAAAGTGCACCGTTATTACGTTGAATTGCAATTCTGTCTGTGTGCCTTCACACTCCAGAGCAAGATAAAACAAAAATTGAAAAATATTGCAGGCTGTAGAGAGAAAGGAGCTTTATGTCCATACATTTTGTTTCCTAAGTTGTCTGTTCCTGTACAGCCTTCTAAGTGGCATAAGGAAACCAAGACACTCTATTCTTCAGGAATCCAGAGAGGAACACAGACTTTGGAAGCGTAAATCATCATATACTTCATCCACTAGAGTACATCGGCTTACAACAGATTGTTGTGCCAAAGTAAGTCAAAAAAGACAAATTCTCAAAATGCTGGACATGTTCCTGATATCTGCATGTCCCTCCTGCTCTCAGCCTACTCCCTCATCACTTTCAAGCAGTGAAATGTGTTTACAGACAAAAAACAAAGCTCTGAACAAAAAATATACTCTACATAAGAACATAGAGTATCTCAGCAAAGTTGGGAAACAAAACTTTTCCAACAGCAGTGTATCATACAGGAGGCTAAGTCGGAGCATGCTATTTCAGTATGATTTTTGGTGGAAAAATAGTAAATTCTAGATCAACTACACAACAAGCCAAATAAATCAAAAGTAAAAATATCTAGTCCATTTTATCATGGTCTTTTTCAAATTAGGAAGAATAGCTTCTAAGGTATTACCTGAACACGTTCAAAAATGTCTGCTTGCTCATTGTCCGTTAGCGATGAGAGATGTCTCTGAATTA
>WEIU01011300.1:17721-40010 GCA_013389925.1 Aegithalos caudatus | reverse complement strand
TCAAGCCAAAATCTTGCAATTGTGCTTTGTGTGGAGGAACTACTTGCACCTGTGCAACAGAATCCGGAGAATCCAATTAGGAAGAATGCACTCTGAGCTATTTCATGCAAAATCCTGTATTTGTTCTACAAAATTGTATATTGTTGAACTGATACCAACACACCTTTTGTTTTTCATCTTTTATCCTTTTTTAAAATTTATTCAGAAGTCCTGACATTTGAAGACTACATTTTTGAATTATTTTTCAGACCCTAGGATTGCAATTCAATTGCTTTCCAATTGGTATTTAATAACTTAATAATTACAACTTACTGATCATTCAATGAAGAAAATAAAAGTGACTAAAAGCAATGCAAAACAAAATAACCCAAAAGCACATGACTATTTATGTTCAACTACAAAAGCACAGTTTTAAAATGGGAAGGATGAGAGACACACTGAAAAGTTATTTGCCAGCATCATTTGGCAGGAAGGGATCATAGTAAAAGTTGTGCCACTTGCACCACCAGGCAACTCCCACTGATGGTTACCTTTGTACTTCTTATGGAGGGGTGGAGATATGAGGAGATGCTGGGGAGGTATAAGGAAAGAAGACAAGCATCTGCACTATAATACATAAAGAGAAAATACAGTGGTAGGACAGACACAGATCTCACAAGCTGAAAAAGCTCTTTTATCATTTTCCTTAGCTTCTGCTCTTCCTCCCACTCTCAAGTTGGTAAACGGAACATATGCAAGCAGACTGCCAGTGCTGCTTGGCTTCACTCCAAAGCTGCTTGGCATGTTCTCCTCACTCCCAAACAGCAGGTGCTTGCTTTGTCACATCTTCCCTCATGACTGCAGCTTACTATTCGCTGCTCCCATGCACTGGCTTTAATGATAGATTAGCCATCCTTGTAAAGGTAGCATTTGTACCAGTGTGTGGCTGCATCCACACCTGTCTCAGCTCTTTAGACAGGAGGGGAAAATTACTACTGTTCTAGGCACATAAATAAGTCTTCTTCCACGGGGAGTAACTTTTGTTGCATGATTACATCCTGCTGTTTTGGCCAGGGCCACTGACAGCAAGGCTCTTACCTTTACTGTCTGTGGGATGGTGTGCTAGTGTGTAAATTTAGTTAAACTCCAACTATAGATGAGCCTGAGGTCCAGGACAATGGTTGGTCCCAAAATCCTTTTCTATGTTTGGTAGGTTCCAGTTCACTCCTCCCTGAAACCTGTCCTTCATGGTGGAATACCTTTCTCTAAACTGTCAATCCCTGATCAATCCTCCCACTGATATCCAGNTGGGTTGTTCCTGTTGCACACTCTCTTCCCCTTCCTCCTTTAGAAATCTGCACACAGAGTGTTGGAGGGACTTGTTTGGCACTCACCCTGGGAGATACAGTGTATCCCAGGCTGAGCTCCCTTGGACTCTGCCCCTGCTCCCTTCCCTTGGATGAGGACAATAAACTGAATCCTGGGGATCTCAAGCAGACCGAGTGGCCTCTTTCATTTCTCCTCCCGCAGCATGGAAGCAGCTGCAGATCTCATCCCTCCACCACCTTCCCCGGGACAGCGCTGGGCAGCATTCCCGGTCTGGACGTCCTGCCGGACTCCTTGGAGCTGCGGGGGTGGCCCCTGTGGGGCACAGCCTTGGGAGCACTGCTGAGCCAGCCAGCCAGGGGCTGGAATGGAGCAGGGGGGTGTCAGGATGGGAAACAGGCAGACAAATTCAGTCAGAGGGAAGAATGAAAACACCTTGTTAGTGGCAGTTACAATGTGCCTTCACATTCCTAAAATACAGGCAATCTCTGTTCTGGGAGAAGGGCTGTACTCCTTACAGAAAGGCAAGAAACTGGTCCACAGGGAAAAAAATAAATAGAGTGAAGGATGTTTTGCTGATGGTTTACTTTTTGTCCCAGAATTGATGGACCACAATAGAACTAAGGGAATAAGAACAGCAGCAGAATCAACAGCTCCACTGAGATCAGCTTTTACTTTTCATATATCTTTATTTCAAATAATGACAATGAGCAATGTCATTCTAGGTCAGCAAAAGTGATTCATTATTGAAGACAAGATTGGCATGAGTTTGTTAACATATAGCATGCCCTTACAGCACCTGGACATCTGTGAAATCAGTTACTTTGAGAAGCAAATATAACAGTTCTCTGATGTAAATTAAAGTTCAGTTCTGATCCTCCTGAGGGGATGAGGAACATGTCTGGATTAATGTGTTCTTACCTCAGTGTGGGTCTGGGGTGGCATACAGGGCAGCAGCAGCCACAGCAAGAGTGGTGTAGAGCATGTACATGCAGGGCACGAGAACACTGGCAGTATTAGGTTGGCTTTTGGTAAAATGACCACAGTCTGGCTGTGCAACGCTTACTGTTCCTTTCTGCAAATCAGTTATTGCCCTGGAAATGCTTCTTCTCCTTCCAAAGAGGTGAGCTCTTTACAGAAGAATTCCAAATATCCTGTTAGAACTCCAGAACATAGTAAGAAAAATCTAAGCTTCAGAAAGTAGTCAGGGTTCTCATAAGAAGGGCAAGGTGCTTACCAGCTTGTGAGTATTCACTGTTGTCCTTGTTAGGTGACTCCAGGGCCTTGACGTGGTTACACACTGCCTGCCTCCTATAAGTTGGCTAAGCTGGTTCTGCTCAGAAAAGATGCATGTGTAACTTCTGACAGTACAACTGGCAAAGCTGCCCCCCTCCCAGAAAAGGACTAATGATACAACTTCAGACTGTTAAAACAAGCTTATATCAGCTCAACAGTCTGTATGCTGGAAACAAAGAGAATGCAGTCATCAGCACAGTGAAACTGAAATTATTATCTTGTGGAATCAGGGCTTCATTGATTATAAGAATGAGAGGTGAAATGGAAGCCTGCATGTATAGTTCTGCATGCAGTTATGATTTCTGACCTTTCTTCTATTTTTTCCATGCATTTTTCTTTTAAATTGATGTAAAAGATTTTGAGAAATAAGGCAGTTCATGATCTGCAAGTATTACATGGAAATGCCTGTTTATCACACTTGTGTTCCCTCCCCTAAAGTTAAAATCTTTCCAAAAATTCACAGGAAAGTGTCTTTTCTGTAAAGCCTAGAAAAATTATCTTGCTATTTCAAATTGTTCCAGGAGCTACTGTTGAATAACTCGTGAGTTAAAGTTTTACTTGACAGACTAGGGGTCTTCTGCCTAAACCTTTGCAAGGCATTATAACTGGTATCTGCATATGATCTAATTCGAAATTGTAACTTTTACTTACTGTCGGAGACCTACTCCTCATTTTTACTGTGTGAGTGTCTAGCAGCCATCCAGTCTTCTATGCCAGTAATTCTGCCCAACTTCTGCAGTCTTAGCTATGTGCTCATGTGGCACACAGACATTCATCGTCCCTGCTTTCTGCTAACCATCATGCTTGCATTTGATGCTGGAAAGATTGCTCCACTTTATGAGAGGAAATACTCTTTACAATAGTTAAGGTTAAAGAGTTAAAGGTCTTTGTTACAGCTTGGTTTTATTAATTGAAGGTCCATTCTCTGTAAAACTGATCTATTTCATTGGAGTAGACTATTGATGAAGACAGACCACTTGATGGTCTACTCAGCACTTGAACATTTTAGACTGAAAAAACCTGATGGATTTTCTTATCAGATGATCTGAACACTCCTCACCACCATCGAGTTTGGCATAAATATTGCAAATCCAGTGAGTCATTGAAAATGGAGAGAACCAGGATTTGAAAGAATAATATGAAGTCAGTTCCTTACACAAGACTTTGCAAACACAACTATTGCACTCACAGAAGCAGCTTGAACTCCTCTTTCTGAGGAAAAAGTCAATTGAGATTAAGATGGTTTTGTTTGCTAAGAAAGACTCTGGTTCAAAGTTATTGAAAAGCATTGAATTAAACCAGTTCCAGAAGGCTGGGGAATTTTCAGTTACGGAAGACATTTTATCTAAAGTAATTCACCTATTCTTGTAGTGGTGGGTGACACCCTTTGGCTAATCCTGTCACCTCGGGCTGGAGGGGTGCACAGAATGCTCCAGTGGGTCCTTTGGCCTCAGCTCAGGGAAGTAGTGTGGTTGCAGTGAAGATAGAAAGGAGGACTCTGTGTGGGTGGTACAACACTGGAGGTTTATTCCAGAGAGGATGCCCAAGACAGAGCACCAAACCCTGATGTAACCAACTTAAAAAGGGAGAGGATCATAGGGGTGGATATGGGATTCAACCAATGGGAAAGGGCATGGGGAGTGGCTCTGGTGGGGATGAATGGCCCAGGGGCCCAATCCTAGGAAGGGAGAAAGGGAATTCCCGGGCCTCTGCCAATCACTCAACCACGGAGAGGCCAAGCTCTGATTGAGAGGGCCCAGGAGTATGGGGAACAGGTAATTGACATGGGTTGGAATTTGGGGATGTGGGGAAAACAATGGGGCACATAGAACAAACCATTATATAGAAAAGAACAATGCCAATAAGCAGAAAACCGAACTGCCACATCTCCCCCTTTTCTATTAATTAAAAGGAGGTGAAATGCATTTGAGGTGGAAGATTTTCAGAGTTTGGATATAGGTCTGTAAACTATAGGTCTGTAAACTAGTTCTGGCTTGTTGGCCACTCCTCGAGTGACATATATTCGCCCCCATGAAGTTCAGTATCTTCAGCATCTTCCTCTTCTGCCTCGGGGGATGAGGGGACAGTCACTTGATTTATTTGGGGAGAGGCAGTATTTGAAACCAATCTAAAAGACATTCTCTTGATTATACCAAGACCAATGCATAACATAATTATAATAACTAAAATCAGGAGTCCAGTTTTGATTAATGATCCTGCCCACCCGGAGAGACCCCATTGCGAGAATAGTCCACCCAGCCAGTCCTCCGTTTCTTTCTTGATCTTGTAGACCATGGCCTGCATTTTTTCATTGGTTTGATGGATGTCCTCAGCCTTCGATGAGAGCTTAAAGCAACACAGCCCCTCAAACTCCTTGCATCTGTGTTGGTGCAGCAGCAGGAGGTAGTTGATGGCTGCACGATTTTGCAATGTTGCCCGTCTTGTTACCGCTGTAGCTGTGTCCCTCTCGGAGTGATCACTCTGCCTGCCCTGGCTAGCCAGACACAGCTGACCTGCGCAGGGACACTCCTCCGAATCCTGGGAACTGGGGGAGTGGCTAAGGGGTTTCTCCCTTACACAGAGAGACTTTCACAATGCTGGCGGAGGGAGGAGTCAGGCTAGACTGGAGGGCAAAGTCCAAAACTTTATTCTGTTCCCACAGGAACTCTGTGAGCTTCAGGGGTGCTGCTCCAGAAGAGCCCCCGAACCAGGGGTGACAGTGGCTTAAATGCAGGGAAGGTACAAAGGGAGGAGACAGACAATCCTCCAATGAGCAACAAGAGGGGAGTGGAACAGGGCAGGAGAGAAATTTAGGAAGGCAAATCGGAATGTCTGAGGAGAGGCCACCTCTGTTCCTGTCCTATCACTCGACGGCCCCCATTGAGCTTTCTAGAAGCTAGGAAGGGTAGCAGGGTGACAGACAAGGCCAGAGGAGCAGGGCCAGGGGGAACATGGGAGGATTGACAACTGGTACGGAACACTATCCAGAAAACAGAGGGGAGAAGGGAACAAACCATTCTGACATAACATCATGGGAAACAAAACCAATAACACAACAGTTACCTCCTCGTCTGAGAAGAGGTCAGCTAGTGCAGTGGATGTCAAATTTGCTTGCTTAGCGACCCAACATTCCAACTGGCCTAATTCTCCTAAACTTTAAGCCACTGAGATCCAGGGCAGAAAAACTGTCTGTCACCGAGGTGACCTTGGCCCTGGACCAGTGGATAATCCCCGAATTACAATCCGGGTCTAGATCCCAGATATCTCTTTTTTGGATAGCTGAACTTGTTGTTACATTTTTGTGTGCCCAATCCATGATATGAGTTTTGTTGGGTGTAAGCAGCTCCAACTTGCCTAGAGTACATGGACCTCCTGTCAGGCGAGGGAGGATGTCTGGCTATGACTGGTCACCACAAATGAGGAATGTACCTTTAGGAAGGGCAAGAGGTTTGTAATTTTGGGCGGATGTCATTTCATTGCCCACTGGATGTGGGCAATCCAGTCACACCACGTTCAGGCAGTATAAACTTCTTTAATTTGGTGCACGGGAGAGAATAATTTTTCCTGGGTCTCTGGGGGGGGGTACACATAAACTGAACACAATAGTGGGCTTTTGAGGAGCCCAGGATGTCCAGCTCCTGGGGCTCCTCAGGGCTTTGGCATAGCTTGAGCATCCAGTCACACCAGAGGAGCGTGGGGATTGATTACTGGGAGGGTAACTTTACGGTCGACTTGGGACTCGATGGGGGTATGGATGGTACGACCAGGGGCCTTGCCATGATAGTGATCTCATAACACAAGGAGCACAGAGGGAAACTCCTCTGGTTTGAAAGGGATCCCCACAAGACAGGTTGACATTGGATTATCTGCTGATGCGGAGGAGAGGCAGATATAGTCCTGTCCCATCGATTTTGCAAGGGTGGAGCATATGTTCTGTTTTGGCTGAGGACCTATCCATTCAGAGGTCAGCGAGAGGAGGCTAGCAATGATGACAAGCAGTAGTTGGGTGGTTATGGGGGCCTCCATTTGGGTGGGGAGCAACTAAAATAAAGCAAAGGACAGTTAAGGTTAGAAATTGGGGGCCAGCAGCAGGAAGGATGGGGAAGGGATTCTTTTCTGAAGACTCCTTTTCCTCCATCTCCAGGAGGCCACGGTAACTTGTGCCTTGTTCTTTTCCCTTCCTTTAGTGTTACTGGGGACAAAAGGTTTCATCCATTGGGAGGGGATCCACTTGGGACCCGTGGGAGTGGATACACAAGTGTATCCATGTCCCCAGGTTATCAAATCATGTGGTCCCTCCATCTGTCTGGACTCTGGATCTCTGACCATCACTGGTGGCTTCCTTTTAAGGGCTAGTTGTTCACTACCACCAAAATGGCGCACAATCGGCGGGTTGAGTGTCTCAAATGAGCAATTTAAAAAAATTATGGTGAATAGGGCCTTGGCCATCTGGATTGAGGGCAGCTCTGCTTTTAAGACCTGCTGCTGTTGGTTTAGGACCCTCTTTAGATCGCTATGTGTCCTTTCCACCATGGCTTGAGCTGTGGGGGAGTGGGGGATGCCCTTCTTGTGCTCCACCCCCCATTGCAGCAGGAAGCTGAGGAATTCCCTGGACTTGTAGCTGGGACCATTGTCACTCTTAATGGCCCTTGGGATGCCCAGAAAAGGAGAAGGCCATCACAAGATACTTAATGGCATCTCATGATGTCTCCCCTGTGTGGGTGGAAGCATAGACTGCACCAGAAAAGGTGTCCATGGAAATATGGATGTACTTCAGCCTCTGAAATTGAGAGAAGTGAGTCACATCCATTTACCACATTTCACAGCTGTTTAACCCCCTGGGGTTGACTTCAGCTCCGATGGTGGGGAGGGCATGTGTAGTCATGGGGGATGATGATTTCCCCTGCTAGCTCTGACCCACAGGCCACAACCTAGCAGACTGGCCCAGAATCTACACTGTCTGCTCGTGGATTCTTGAACACTGACGCACTAGCTGAGGAACATGACCAAAGGCAGAAGAAAAAGGAGGAACTCTGGCTGAGTGAGCCACAGGGACTTTATTCCTGAAGGTCTGACCCAGCAGAGTCACAGAACTCTGCTGTGCACAGCTAGTTCATGGGAACAGAACAACCAGTTGGGAAGGATCATGGAGGGATCCTGTCACAAATCAATCACTCTCTGACCCAATCCCAGGGGAGGAGGAGGGTGTTTTCCAAGCCCTAGCCAATCATTCGGTGTTCTCCCTAGAGCTTTCCAGAAGTAGGGAGAGGCCAAGACCTGATTGACAGTGCTGAGAGTCAGGGGTACAGAGAGTGACAACTGGGAGGGCTGTGGGGTAAACCAACTGAACGAGAACTGGGGGTACATGGAAGAAACCAACTGAGATACATAAAACTCATGGAACAAAGACAAACAACAAGATTACAACTACATTCAGCAAATGAACCACCACAGGCGTGCTGCTGACAATGGGGGCATGGAGCCACAATCACCTTGGCCTGGTCCCGGGTAAGGTGAAACGATGAACCAGGCCTGGCACATTTTGGTGGAAGAGACAGTGGCTGATCTTTGCCTGCTCAAAAATGTCAGGAAGTGGGGCCATTGCAGCAGGGGCAGCAAGAGCATCAGCCTTCCTGTTTCCATCTGCAACAAACCCTGGCAGATCCTTGTGTGATCTGGTCTCCATTACATAGAAGGGTTGCTTTTGGTGGGAAATCAGCTTTACTAATTTCGAAAGCAACTTTAACAAGGCCTCATTGGATACCTCCTGCAATATCACGTTCTCTGCTCTGGAAATAGGCTGTGACATAAGCTGAATTGGTGATTAAATTGACAGTTCCAGGAACCTTTCAAAGGCCCTGACGGCAGTGGCCAACTCAGCGACTTGAGGTGAACCTTCTACCTCCTAAACATCTGATTCCCACTGCTGAGTCTGAGGGTCTTTCCAAGACATCACTGACTTCTGAGACCTTCCAGACATCAGTAAAAATTTTCAAGGCTTTCTGAGGTTTTCTACTTTGAACCGTTTCTAGATCCAATATGAATTGAGCACCTGGATTAAAAATTTTGTGGCCAAGTGAGAGAAATTTTTCCTGGGTAGGAATCCAGGGCGAATTGCAGGGCTTCGTTCTCTTGAAGTTAGTGCTCTAATGTTGCCTTTGTAATTTGGCCTGTCTTGGTCCGAATTGCTATGCAAATACATTCAAAGTCACAACTAGCTAGGTGGCTAATGAGAGCCCTAGCTTTCCAGATAAGATCAGCCATCATCTCCTGTGGCCATATCAGTCTCTTGGACCTTTGATGGCTGAGGAAGACCCACTCTATAATGAGAAGGGGATCGCCTCTGCCGCAGTCCTTCGCAGCGGCACAGGGGGTTTTACCATCCCACTGGAAAACGATGCCGTGAAGATATGGCAAGTCTCCAAGGACGATGAAGTTGAACAGCAGGTCAGGTTTGTATCTGTTGGCCTGCTGCATGGACATCAGATGTTGTTCCTTTTCCAGCGCATGCCTTACCTCCAGGCTGATTGTCCTGGGAGAACTAAGCTCCTCTCCCCCTTTCAATACATTGAAAAGGGGGCCTTAGTCTTCGGTGGTCAGACCTAGCCAAGGCCTCACCCAAGTCAAGGCCCCACACAGCTGGTGGGCATCCACAAGAGTCTCAGTTTTTGTTTTGATGGCAAATTTTTGCAGAACAATGGTCCACTTCCCGATTTCCAGTCACAGGTACTTCCAGGGTGGCAACGTCTGAATCTTCGACTTGTGCAGCTCAAACCTTGCAGCAATCAGTGCATTGAATGTTAGGTCAAGCACATGGGCCAGCAAATCTTCATTTGGGGCATCCACATAGTGATGAATGATGGCCTTGGATGTGGTTGCATGGACAGGGGAGAGCAAGGAAGCCACATACCACTGGCAGGTCACGGGGCTATTTTTCATGCCCTGTGGACGGACCTTCTAGTGATACCACTTCCTTGGGGCTTCTCGGTTGATGGTGGGAACCAAGAACGTGAAACATGGAGCATCGTCTGGATGGAGGGGAGTTTGAAAGAAGCAATCCTTCAAGTCTATTATGGCCAGATTCCAGTTTTGGTGGAGCATTGCTGGGGAATGCATCAGTAGTTGGAGAGACCCCATATCTTCTATTATCTCATTAATTTTTCGGAGGTCATAGAGAAGCCGCCACCTGGTCTTATCTGCTTTCTGTATAACAAACACCAGGGAGTTCCACAGTGAGGTGGGCTCCTTGATGCAGGCTTTTCTCAACAGCTCCTCCACAAGCTCGTTCAGTACCTTTAGTTTTTGTTTTGAAAGCGGTCACTACTCTACCCAGACTGGTTCATCAGTGCACCAATTCAGTTTCTGGGTAGGGCGCTGTTCAGTGACTGCTGCCCGAAAATCCTGTGAGGGGTCAGGTATGGCAATGGTGACTCCCCACTGGGCCATGAGGTCTCATCCAAGAAGGGGTTCCTTATAGTCCAACACAAAAGGGCGGAGGTTGGTCAATTGCCCCTTTGGCCCCTGAATTTGGACGATGCACTGGGATTGTTTCACCAATTGCATCCCTCTGATTCCAGATTCTTTCCCTGCCACATTTTGCTGAGCCCAATGTGACGGCCAATCCTGCAAGGGGATTATGGTCATATCCGCTCCTGTGTCCAAGACACCCTTGATGTTTACGGCCTCGTCACTCACCCTTACCTTGCATTTCACCTGTGGCCTGCTCTTTCCGATTTTCTTGACTGTGTTTACAGTCGGTGTTTCTTTGGGAAAACTTTCTTTTGACATGGGGATGGCTTGCACTATGGTTTGTCCCTGTGACAGGACAGTGGGTGGGTAAGTGCAATGCAGCCAGAGGGAGAAGTGTTCCGGATCCAAAGAGACAAGCCCTGGAACCACTTCCACCTCTTTGGGCGTCAACTTACAGTCCCCAATTACTAAGTACTTGCCCTCCATCCGGTACCAAGTGCCCTGGCAGGCGATGTCTGCCCACACTTCTCTCCAATCGCCGTCGCTCAGGTACAAAGCCTCTGTCAGAAAAAGCCTAAAGGGCTCATATCGACTTTCCGAGGAGCAACGTGGCACAGTAGGGCTTTGAGCAGCCGCAGTTCCAGTCAGTGAGTGTGTCTGGTCCGGTGTGGTCACATCCAGGAGAGGGCTTGCAGTGGATGCTCTTTCTGAATCAGGCGACTGTCCGGGGGTGAAACCTCCAAAATGTTGTACTTCAGCCTGTCTTTCTTTGTTAAAGGAATCAATATTTGGTTATTGTTGGTACTTGTTTTAATTTTACTTTTCGTTTGCCCCTTCCTCACCCCCTTCCCATGGGCCACCCAGTTTTTGTCATCATGCTGTGTGGACACATGCTCGCCCTCTAGTTTTTTTGCTGCCTTGGGTTTTTTCCTGTTTCTTTAACCTACCCGCTTCCCTCTGACTGTCTCCTAAATTCTTCCCACTTCTTCCTTTCCGGACAGTCCCTATACCAATGTCCTGTCTGAAAGCAAAGCATGCAGGCTTTGTCTTGGTTTCCGTATTGCACGGATTTCTTGAATGGTGGATTCCTCTGCGGCATTCTCTTGGGTGGAGGCGTCTCAGCAGTGGCGGCTCAAACTGCAGACCGTGGTGTCTGCAGATGCTGCTTCTTCTCCTGCTGTCCCACTGAGGGCCCCATCAGCGGGATCTTTAATTCTACTACTCTTAACTTCTCCTGTAAAGTAGGAGCTGGGTCCATGGGCAATGTGAGGATGGCTGTTCGGCAAACCTCATTGGCATTGGCGAGAGCCATCTCTTGAAGCACTTCCTCTCATGCTTGTTCCTTTTTGACCTGAAGGTCAATTACCCTGATCAATTTCTCTACAAAGTCAACAAAAGGTTCCTTGGGACCTTGCTTTATTTGGGTGTAAGAGGGCAGCAGCTCTCGAGGCCGCATGTCCAGGAATGCTTTCTCCCCCATAGCCTTGACTACCTCCAGGACAGGGGCTGGGATATCAGAAGCCTGTGTGGGAGCCAATACCCACAAACCCTCCCCATACAGATGGTCCAGGGTGATTGGATTTCCCCTGGCATCTGTGGTGGTTGTTGGATCCCTAATAAGGCTCAGAAGGGAGTCCCATGACAGGGCTCTCCATGCTGCCTCCCAGAGCTTGAACTCTGTTCTGTTTAAGAGACAGGTGAAAAGCTGCCTGAGGTTGTAAGGGACTACTACCATTCCTGCAAGATTGGCTGTTAACACTCCTTGGAAGTATGGGCTATCTCGCCCCTACTCCCTGTGGGCCTTACATATATCCTTGACAACTGCCTGGGAAAGTGGAAGCCAGTTAACGTTGGCCTGCCCACCTCTTGACCGCCAGTACGACACCAGGGCAAGGAATGGGATCACTTCTGTCCCTCGGCTTTCAGTATCTGAAGCCTCCTCCTCCGATTCCAAATGATGGGAACCGGAACTCGAGGGTGACCTCCAACATGCAGTGGGCGTGGTTTGGGAGGACGATGTCACCTTATGGGTTTGCCTCAGGGCAGGGAGATCGGCAGAGTGAGAGGGAAGAGTTAAGGATGGAGGAAGCAAGGGGAGTGACTCCTCAGAAGTGGGAGGAGTCTGGGACCAGGACAGATGGCGAGGGGAATTGTGGGAAGAAGAAGGGATACTGGAACAAGATGTCAACAGACCATGTGGTCGCCGCCATCTTGTGGACTAGTGGTACAGGAGCCATTTTGTTCACCTTCTGTAAAACTAAAGCGAACTCGAGGTCTTGAAAACTGGGGAGAACAGGGAAGAAAAGGATCCCAGATAGCCTGGCCAGGGCTATCACAGGACTCCTGAGCAGTCCGGCCGAGACTACTCAGGCAGGGGTACCTGGGTACGTGAGGGGAGCCAGAGCTCACAGAGAGTCTCCTCCCTGCTGCTCCCCTGAGAATACCTGGTTTAGGAGAGTGAGGTTGGGGACTGGGGCGAGGAGAAACTGGAGGAGAAAGTTTGTGGGACCCTTTCTGCACTTTCCTGGTTTTTATCAGAGCAGATCTTATCCACTGTGGCCAGATAAAGAATTTTTCTATCTTTTTGTCCCGAGTCAGCCAATTCTAAAAATTTTTCAATGACAGCATCCCAAAAGGGAATGCTGCCTACAGTCTCGGAGGTTATCTGTGGAAAGTGCAGAAAAATTAGCCTCACCAACTTCTTGAGCTCCCCCTTCAAAACTTTGGGGGAGCCAACCGTACCAATCAACAACAGTTCAACAATCTTATAATACACCCCCCTCTGAGCTGTCGCCAATTTTGCACCCATCCTCTGGCACTGACAGCTCTCTACCAACCCACTCAGCAGAACACAACTCAGCCTGAGGGCTGAAACAACACTCAACCATATGAAAACTTCAAGCTCAAGGGACAGTACCTCCACCCCCCGGGGCTGCGCAAAGCCTGATTGCACTGAGAGTCTTTAAGACCCTCGAGAGTCTTTGTGACCTTCCTCAGTCCCTCCTTCTGGGAAGAACTCACCTGTCCTACAGCAGTGGAATCCTGAGCCGTGCAGATTCTTCACCTGGGAGAGACTCTTCAGGGTGCTTGAAAAGCTGCCTCTCCCTTTCCAGTTGGGAGTGTGCTCTCTTGGGAGAGCCACTGCAACCGGCTGGTGCGAGGCTTGCTGAGGATCCTCTTTGGGCCCTTGCCCTAATCCTTAGTTGCGGTCCCAGGACCAACTGCATGAGGACCGGGGGTCGTCTCAGTCCCCGCGCGAGCCACCTTGCTGCCATGTCCGTCCTTCAGGCGCTTCAGGAGTGCCCCATGTTGGGCACCAGCTGTAGGCGTGCAGGGTTCATTCATGGCCAGCTCTGACCCTGAGGCCACAGTCACAGCAGGCTGCACAGAATACCACTGTCTGCACAGTGGATTCTTTCACCCCCAAGAGAAAGAGTGGCTCCAGTGAAGAAAGAAGAGAGGACTCTGACTGAGCAAACTAGAGTGTGTTTATTCCTGGGGTCCAACTCAGAGAGAGCCCAGAACAAAGCTGTGCAACAACTTTTAACTAGAGGAGGATCACAGGGGTGGGAACAAGCATGGACCAATAGGGAAGGACCTGGGAGGGATTATGGGGGCATCAATCACACCAGGGACCAACCCGAGACTAATAGAAGGGGATTTCCCAAGTCCCAACCACCCACACGATGCTCTCCCTAGAACCTTCTAGAGAGCAGGGAGAGCCCGTGGCTAGAATGACAGGACCAAGGGGTAGAGATAACTGGGATTAACAGAGAGAGGGAAGGATTTCAGGACATACCAACTAGGGAAGATAGGGTTACAATGAACTGATTCAAATACAGAAATTAAAAACATTTGCATTGCCACACAGGTGAACAAGTTTGTTGAAGAGGCTATTGCTCTGCTGAATCCCACTAGTTGACTTGATACTAGCCTGATGTTTTTGTAAAATACATACTATTCTTTCTAAAGAAAACATCCCATTGCAGTTTCATAGTTGCCTTGAAAGGCATACAAGAGGAGACATTATTCCTCTGTAATTGTGCACAAATTACTATCAGAGAAATGTCACAAGGTCAGATGTGTGATTTGAAGCACCATCAACCATACAGGAAAATACATTATTTTCAGCCGAACTTTCATTCATTCATGCATGTATGAATTCATTCATATTTAGCTCAAAGAGAGGCAAATGCACAGTTGTCAGTGCACACAGCCTTTGGACTATCAACATATATTGAGCCATGGGTGAATATTGGAAAACAACATTACTTCATGTGCTGTCACCATAATTTAATTATATGTATGATTGGGACTAATACTGTAACACATTTTGTTGATTGTGCAACAGCTGCCTTTCAGTTTTTTAGAAGTATTTTACAATTCATAGCAACTGTAGTGGATAAGTTGTTAATTTAAAATTTACAATGACTGAAGTTAATGATTAGTTGTTATGTGTTATATCCCCTTACTGTCAGGTATTGCCTCCGCTGCTCCCTTCCCATTCAAAATGGCCAACAGATTAAGGTCATGAGGAAGAAGACAACGTTATCATATACAGAGACTTATATGCAAATGCAAAGACTTCTGTACCAGCTGGAGGGAAAAAACCCTAAAACAATAAGCTAATATGAACCAAAGGACTAAAATTACACTCCTGAGCTGAGAAAAATATGGAGCTGCTCCTAAACCACAGTTTGGGCTTCTCACCTTCCTCACCCTAAACAAGGACCAGGGGCAATGTGGACCCCAGACTTGGGATGAGAAAAGTGTCTTCTCAGGAACTCCCGTGAGGAAGGAAGGCCCAGATGCGCTGTGGACAGAACTGATCTCCGCCTTCTCTGCGTCATCCATAGGAGCAGCGGCGGTGTGCACAGCCCCTTGAGCTACCAGCCAGGCTGTTTTCAATAAAGGCCATCATCAAGGAGGTGGTCTCCTGGCTCATTTTTAACAGCATGGGATATCGTCTGGGATCAGCCACACCTGAAGAGGAACAAAGGCAGGACAGCCACCTGACCTAACAGGTCTCCAGGACAGCTGGCCTCGTCTGGATTGGAAACAGCCTGAGACCAGACGATGCAAAGGAGCACTGGTGAGTGTAGCCGGTGGTGGGAGTGGGAGGCGCATGAAAGGTGTGTGAGTGAGATGGAGACCGGCAGTTTGGACCCCCAAAGTTGAGTGGGGACCTCCTAGTACTGCGGTTCCAGACTCCTGTGAGGGGGCTGGCTGGGAATGGAGGGAAGCAGAAGAGGTCCAGTAAGGCCTAAATGAGTGAGTGAGGCAACTCCCAAGGGGTAAAGTGGGAACCTCCTCCGGGTGTGCAGAGGAACATAGCTGTGAGTGGCACGCAATCGTGCACACACCCAGGGAGAGAGTGGTGTACACAACCCCTGGAGGGGGAACAAAGCTCCCCACCCGGGTTGCAGGGTGTCCCCAAGGTGCACCAGCAGCACTGAGTCCAAGAGGGCTCAGACCCCAGGGTTGGACAGTGGTGCTGGGGATTCAGCGTGTCATGGTCCAAAGGAAGGATCATAAACACACTAACCAGGGTACAGGGTGGGGAGTCCAGGCAGGGCAAGACCACGAATCCCAAACTAACCCTTCTGCTGAGACCATACCCACAGGGGGGATGGCCAAGCCTAACCCAGGCAGAAGGTGGAAGGAGGGGCCTATTTAGAACGCCAAGGTCCTAGCAGAATTTTCTTTCGGGCCTTCTTTACTGTGGTAGAATAAAGAAAAGAGGGTATATGGTTCCAGAGCCAAGGCTGTCTAGCTCGGGTATTGGACTGTAGGTCCAGCCTGGCATGAGGTAGATAGGACAGGTTCCCAAGCTCTGGTGCTAAGGGCTCCTAGATGTCAAAGAGTACCCAAGAGTCTCAAGGAGGCAAGGCATGGGAGTCGTGTAGGGGTTAACTGAAGGCTGACCCAAACAATCGGAGGACTTAGGCTTAGGACAATTTGCTTGCATAGGCTACCAGAGTGGGTAGTGTGAAAGTTTTGGGCCCAGCAAGAACGGGAAGAGTATAGTGAGAGAGTGTTTCCCCCTTTAAGATTGTGAAGGTTGTGAGCATGAATAAGTTAAGAGAAAAGGAATTGCTTTGTTTAAAGTGCTTAAGTTAAAGTCAGGTATTATAAGTTGAAATACCTAAATGAGTTGGGTTAGTTTAATTGTTGTGTTGCCTGTCAGCATCTTTGTGTTCAGGTAGAGGCACCTTAGAATGTTTTTTCTTGAGGCCCATCAAGAAAGTATGGGAAAGTGTCACAGCAAGGGAGTGAATGCCCCAAGAAAGAACAGGGGAAGGTCAAGATCATTCCTCCCAATAGCCCGTGGGGGAGGCTACTTGATAACTGGGACAGCTGGGAACTTATGAGAGGACTGGACCAAATAAACATGGTCCATTATTGTACTGAAGTATGGCTGAAATTAAATTTACAAGGAGAATGGCCATGGTATGGGACACAAGATGAATGGCTGTGTACCCAATTAAACCAGTATCTAGGAGCTCAGGAGGACCCAGATCTGGGACAGATACAACATGCTGCTTGCTGGCTGAAAAAGGCTTCTGGAGAAAGGAATGTGAGAGTATATAAATGGAAAGAAGGAAGGAGGGGTAGTGAAAAAGAAGAAGAAAAAACAGAGGAGATTAGCAAGAAATGGGATCCCCTTGATTACTTATCCCCTCCAATCCCTCCTGCCATCCCTCCTATTGTACCTCCAGTACCTCCTCTGGCCCCTCCTGCTGCAGACCTGACTCCTACCCCAGCCATCCTCCCTCTACCACCTCCTCCTTTGCCAGCAACCACTCCTTTATCACCTTCCAACCCTATTGTATCCCCCGTCCTTCCTTCAAACCCAGTTTTCTCTCCTCTCCTAACTGTTATGCCTTTAACCCCTCCTAACTGGGACTCGGGTATATCCCCACCACTTCCTCAACCCCTCATGATTCCTCACCTACTGTCTCCTTATCATCTGATGCTCTCCCTAATTATCAGTAAGACCCTGTCCTTACTACTATCTCTCAGATGAGTGGTTCTATGTCCAGGGGTGGACTGCATTGTAATACTCAGTCCAAAACCTCCAGGGTAGAGAAATTGTTCCCTCTTAGAGAAGTTCCTATGGGCAGAGTGGGTGGTGGAACTGGTTTCGTGAATGTTCCCTTGACTGCACTGGAAGTTAGAAGTTTAAAAAGGAGCTAGAGAATTTGGTGGAAGACCCTGTGGGAATAGCCAACCAGATTGATCAATTTCTAGGGCCTAACTCATTTACATGGGGGGAATTTTTAACATACTATTCTCCCCAGAGGGGGTCTGACTTATAAGGATGCGGGAATGAGAATTTGAGAATGGGAGAACTGACCAAGGCCCCTAGGAGACCAAAAGATGCCCTTAATGGACCATAACTGGGACCCTTAACCAAGAAGAGGGAAGAAGGAACATGAGAGATTACAGGTCCCTGATGGTCAGGGGTATAAAAGAATCAGTCCCCAGAGGGAGTAACACCAAATTAGCCTTTGATGGTACCCAAGAAAAGGACGAGACTCCAGCAGCATGGCTAAACCCGTTGAAGCAGAATTTCCAGTTATATTCGAACATTGACCCAGATGGCCCAGAAGGTCAAGTGCTCCTAGAAGAGCTATTTGTAACTAAATCCTGACCAGACATTAGGAGGAAATTAGAGAAAATGGAAGAGTGGCAGGAAAAGGGTATCAACGAGTTACTGAGAGAAGCCCTAAGGCTACACCTGCAGGGGGAAGAAGAAAAGACCAAGGCGAAGGCTAAAATCATGGTGGCAGTAGACAAAGAAAGTGCAGGGCCCAACAGAGGTAGGCCAATACAGCCACCAGAAAGGAGCAGAAGCTTTAATGCACTGAGAGGTCTAGAATTCTACCTGGCAACAGATGTTATTGTGGAGAAAAACGGCACCTGAGAAGAGACTTCAACTTGATGAGGCCATAATCCTGGAGCAAGAGACCTTAGAAAGGATCTTAAAAACAGACGATTAGGGGTGTCAAGGGCTCTATGTTTTGGGGGACCTAATGAAGCATCTAGAAGACCCCTTGGTAAACTGAGAAGTGGGTCCCCAAAGTAATGAATTTGAATTCTTGGTTGATACCAGAGCAGCTAAGTCAAGTGTTAATAGACTACCAGCAGGGGTCACAGTCAGTAAGATGATCTGTAAGATATTAGGGCCACGAAGGCACCAGTTTTAGAGAATGTGGAAATAAAAGGAAATTCAAGGCAGTGCCAAGCTGATTTTGTTTATCTACCTAAACTAAGCTGTAGTTTGATAGGACAAGATTTAGAGGTCTAGCTGGAAATTGGAATAGTCCTGAGGAATGGGAAAATGGTGGTACAAACCATGATGCTGACACAAGGGGACATAAATGAGATTAACCCAGAGGTATGGGCAGGAGAAGGAAGGCATGGCTGCCTGAATATTCCACTGATAAGGATAGAAATGCAAAGAGATGTCTCCCCTATTCGGGTGAAACAGTACCTGGTTTCTCCCGAGGGAAGGAAAGGACTAGCCCCTGTGATCAACAAATTATTAGAGGAGGGCATTTTAGAACCTTGCATGTCTCTACATAATACCCCCATATTGGCAGTAAGAAAAACCCATGGGAAATATAGATTGGTACAAGATCTGAGGGAAATTAATAAAAGAACAACTGCAAGGTAGCCAGTGGTGTAGAACTCATACGCCCTCTTGAGTCAGATACCAAAAGAGCATGCATGGTTCACAATTATTGATCTAAAGGATGCCTTCTGGGCATGTCCCCTAGCTGATGAGTGTGGGGATTGGTTTGCTTTTGAATGGGAGGACACAGAAAAGAAAAGGAAACAGCAACTAAGGTTGACACATCTTTCCCAGGGATTTATGGGATCACCCAATCTCTTTGAACAAATTAATGAGGCAGAAATGGAGAGGGCTGGCACTAGAAAGAAAGCGAAAGACCCTGCATTAGGCCCAATGAATATATAACCAGGAGGCAAGACTGGGTAAGTTGACGTCCACCCAGAGCTTAGGGGGAGGGCTCCTATTGACTTTAATCATCAATAGCACACTGGGGAGTCACGAGAGCCCATGTACTAAGTGTTATCATCCCCTTTACAACAGAGAAGAGACCAGGTCACTCATACAGGTCCATACAAATCCAAACTTGAATCCAAACCCTTCCTGTTTAGCAACGTGTAAAGAGGATGGGAAGACCTATTGGATGTCCAGAGACATTGCCACTTATAGGCAATAATTGCTTGGGGAGTGTCCTGTAGGAGAAGCATGGCTTTGTTTCAAACATAAGGTAAATCAAAAGAGTAGGGGAGACTTAGTAAAAGAAAAAGAGATAATGACATCAGTAAATGAAAGAAATTACTTAGAGGTGCACCGTGGAAAGAACCTATTTATAGATTTGGTGGGGAGAATCAGTAAAGAAATGAATTTGACCAATTGTTGGCTTTGTGGGAATACCCAAATGACTGAAGTCTGGCCATGGGAAGGAGTCATCCTGAGACCAACATAAATTTTAAAATGGGAACAAACAAGACAAAGAGCACAAATTATTGGATCAAAGAGAAAAAAACAATGGGAATTAAAATCCAAAATAATTGGGGAAGAGTGCATATCTAGGAAGATGTATAAAACTCCAACAGGAAGAATATCCTCCAGGAGGTATTTAAAAATAAAACATCCTGTTACTAGATGGTTCCCTAAAGAACCTAATAAATATTGGTCCATTGAAAAAAAGAGAAAGGGTGTATTTATCATGAAAGGTATGGACTTCACGAGTGTTCTGGGAAAGGAATATATCCATTCTGGGGAATAAGGGAAGTATCTAAATATTGGGAGTTTCCATTGGACAGTAGTGACACCTTTTGGGAAGCTCCAGAAGATTTATTTTGGATTTGTGGGGATGTATCTTGTACCAAATTACCTGGAGATTAGGCAGGGAGTTGTACAACTGGGATTATCAAGCCAGCATTTTTTTTTATCCCAAAAGACTCTGGATGAAACCTACTGATCCCAGTATATGATGACTTAAAAAAACCTAATTGGTGAAAAATGAATACAGTTGAAATTGGAGGAACACAAATTTGGAAAAATAAAGTGTGGAGCCCTCAAGAAATAATCCACACCTATGGGCCATCCACCCAGGACCAAGAGGGGTCCTGGGGATACCAAACTCCAATTTACAGGTTGAATTGGATCATCAGGCTCCAGGCAGTACTCGAAATGGTGTTCAACAGAATTGCTTTAGCCTTACACCATATAAATGATCAGTTGTCCCAGACCAGAACTGTGGTATATCAGATCAGGCTAGCAGTGGATTATTTATTGGCTGATGAAGGAGGAATATGTGGTAAATTCAACTCATCTGAATGCTGCCTGGAGATAGATTACTGATTATCGAGGAATATTTAGCAGAGTGAGGCCATGATTTGTTGCTGTCAGGATTGAACAATCCCTGCTTTCAGAGCACTGTATGAAGTTTTGTATTGTCCCTATTGTATATTGTGCATTGTGCTGATTCTATACTACCTTGAGTTAGTAAATAAGTAGCAAAAGTAATAAATTATAAGTCCTTCTCACAGATGTTCTGTCACGTAGGTGGAAGACATGTAACAATTTAGTAAACCTCATAAGCACTAAAGACAAAGGCATTGTGTATTAGATAGAACAAAGAAAGACTTATTGCCAACCAATTAGGAGATGTTTAGTCATATTTGCTGTTATGACAAAAGAACTTGTAACCAATCATACAAGTGCCAATAATGGCGTGAGCTTTGTGATTTTCCTATATAAACTGTAAGTTTTCAATAATAAAGGAAGCAATGATCTCATCTCTCTGAGAACTGTGTCATTGACTTTGGGATTTCTTCCTGCAACTGATGTGTGGTTATCAAAAATATCTCAAAAGAAATTCAAAAATTGGGATATGTCGGAACCCAAGAGCGGACCCCTATGTTTGACACCAGTTGGTGGGATAATTTCTGGTCTCTAACAGGGAATTGGTGGAGAAAGATAGATTTTGTCACTGTATGTGCAATTGCGGGGTTAATCTTCTTACCCTGTCTGCTCCCTTGTATAATCTGAACAGTGACATCTGCTGTATGAGCAAGCCTAAAAGAGATTAATAAAAAGGAAGTAAACAAAAACCATGGTAATGAATAATCAAGACCTCCAGAGTGCCAAGCAGATTTATGACCAATATCAGAGACTAAGAAAGTTATATTTCCAAGAGGAAGGAATTGCTAATTGACGCAGGCAGAAGCCGGATCAAATTAGAGGGGGGAATTGTAGTGAATAAATTGTTAATCTAAAGTTTACAATGACTCAGTGTTAATAAGATAATGATTAGTTGTTATCTGTTATAATAACAGTACTTCACAAAAACTGAGAAACTTCTGCATAAATCAGAACAGATCTTGAGGCAAGTATTGCTTTCCCTACAGATTCATGCAAAATCATTTCTCATGTACATATGGAATTCTTCGTGACCTGTTGACATAACAGCCCAGTTGTAATGACTCTCAGCGTAAAGATCAGAGTAATGATACATGTAGAGCTATTAAAAATCATAGTGTGCTAACACTAGTGTACCTCAGTCTAGATTATTACATGGGGAAAAGAAATTACATATTTGAATAGCAAAAAATAACACGTTTACTGTCATAACAAGTTCATTTTGTCTGACCTATCTCAAACCTTTTTTAAAATATTTTTTGGATTTAAATGAAAGTTCAAATAATTTCTTTAGACAGCATGTAAGGAAATTCAGGATTTGCTGATTTTGAAAGTGCTGCATCAATGTAGACTGTTTTGGTAGCACTGAATTTCACATTTCAACCGTAACTCTGAAGCAAAGGTGTGCCTTTGCATTTATTTGCATCTTTTGGACGAGGTTGTTCAAACTGCACTGTCAGCATTTCTAAGGAAGTGTTTTAAACTGTTGGAAATGCTTGAATACTTTCAAGAGGCATTTTTAATGCCTCCTCCCACGGAAGCCGGATTTTGTGACCGTGGTTCAAAGCCGTCCCTAACCTCCCCTCATTGTAGAACATTTGTACAAGTCACCTGAGCAGCCACAAACTCGGTAAACTATCTACCATGCCAGCAGGAGGCGGGAACGATAGAGTAAATCCGTGTTTTACCAAGCAAGGCTTTCTGACTACCTCCGCACGTCCACTTCACTCCCCAAACCAGTCCGGCCGCCCCGACC
>WEIU01011300.1:6046-17350 GCA_013389925.1 Aegithalos caudatus | reverse complement strand
GGGGCCTTTTTGGGCGGTCCGTGGCTGGTCGGTGCGGCGGGGCGGGCTCGGCCCGGGCCGCGGGGTAGTGAAGCAGCAGTGACAGGAGCTGTGACAGGAGCTGTGACAGCGGCAGTGACAGGAGCTGTGACAGCGGCTGTGACAGCGCCAGGGGGGGATACGTGCGCCGGGCACTGTCGGGGCAAAGCCGCAGGGGCAGAGCCGCCGCCCGGGGACCGCAGCGCCCGCCTGCCCCCGCCATGTCGGACTTCGACAGCAACCCCTTCGCAGACCCGGACCTCAACAACCCCTTCAAGGTGAGGGGGCCGTGAGGTTTCCTCGGTGTCGGTCTGCGCCCTGCCTCGGGCTTCCCGCGAGAGGAAGCAAGGAAGGAAGGAAGGGAGGAAAGGGGGAAGGGAAGAAGGAAGGTGGGAAGGGCCCCGTGGGAGCTGCGGGCCGGGGTCTCTGCCCTCAGTGGGATACGGAGGCTCGGAATGGGGGTGGGGGCAGGCTGCGGAGGATAAGCAGCGTTTCACAACTTCAGGAATCCGTGTTTCCTTCTGTAGCTAAAATAACACAGGTCGTATTTCAGATGCGTTATTTCGATGGGAAAAAAAAAAGGAAAAGTTTGGGGTTTTTTTTGTTTTGACCCTAGCTTTGTGCTAGGGGTAATACTACTACTGTCTTTTTTGCTTTCATCTGGTTGAGTCAAATAGTTAAACTTAATGATTTAGTGAATTTACCCTCTTCTCTAGCCTCCTCCCACCCCCTTAAAGCTAACTGGTTCCCTCACCTTTTCTCTGAAGTAATCAGGGTGCCAATGGCTGGGCGTGAGTTCTGTGCTGCATCTCAAATTGCTTTATTGCAATGTACTAGAAAGCTTTTAGGTTTTGCACTGCTGACTTTTCATGCAGCTGTGAATTCTTTCTTCACTCACTGACTTCGGCTGTCAAAACGAACTGACCTCCCCGGATGCTTCCCCTCATGTTTTCTTCTTTGTTATTTGAAACTGAAGCTACCTACTTTGATAATATTACCGAACTTCTTGCAGGCACTTTAAAGTACACAGACAGTATATGGCAGTGAGTTTAGGATTTTAGGTGGAGTAATTAAGCTTTTAAAAAATTGAGCTGTCACATTTCAAGCCAAGCATACTCGTGTCTGCATAGATGCTGAAAGTGTAATGTTCCTAACATTTTTTCCTTAGAGTCTGAATCATTAGCTGTGTTTTTGTGGTCATAAAACAGAGGCAATAATGTTCATTAGGATAGAATTCCTTAGGCTAAGATGTGTTTTTCACTTGTTGTATGCAGTGCAATGACCCTCCAGGTGAACACAAGTCCTGGTGTTGAGTCTGCTGCCAGCAATAGTTTGGGCTGGTACCAACATCGATGAGCACTGTTCTTTTTGGCAGCAAGCACTGGAAAGGTGTTGTTCTACGATGTGTCTTCTGCAAGAGAAATACATGGTGCTCCTCCTGCTTCCATCCTTCCTGTAGTTAATCAAGTAACATCTAGCAAAATCCAGGGCAGTAAGGGGCATTAGACGCAAAATAGCTGCCTCTGCAGTGCTCATCAGGCCGTGTAACTGGTGCTGTGTAGTGTTGTGAGACCTAAGCTAGGCACACACCTGAATTATACCTCCAGTTTGATCATACTGCTCAAAGTGTAAAAGCTCATTCCAGTTTCTCTTTAGGGAAAGACTTCTGTTGTCACCGTTGGGCAGAATCCATGCTCTGCTTCTATCTGCAGTGCATCATGATAAAAGGACTTTTTAACAGCTTCTCTGTAACTTGAAGCTCTCTAGATTTCTTTGTTTGCAGAAGGTGGTGCAGGAAATTGTGTACTTTTCCTTTTTCAGAGGCTTTTTTTCTTCCTTCAGTCTTTGCTAGCTTCCAGCACATTCTTCTGCCAATAAAAAGTAATCTTGCATAGCTTTACTTACCCGTGCATTTAACTTGAAGGGGCAAAAGGCCTCATATATAAGCTGAAGCTTGATGGGCATCTTGTTGGCAGAACAGCTTTGAAATTAGTGGGTGGTAATGCATGTATGCGTTTAAGTTTTGTCTGTGTTTTAAAATACTTTATACACAGAACCAGTATTTCCAGATGGACCCTGACAGCCGAAGTCATATTGTCTAAACACTCTATCCTTATGTACTCATATTTTTTCTTTGCTTGATATTTTTATGTATGATGTGATTAGTTGTTTTCCTTGCTTTTGAAGCTGCTTCCTGTGCTAATGTAAAATCACAATGTAGTATGTCAGAGAAGGGGTGGGAAGGCATCAGGTGGAAGAGCTGTTGCCAAGGTCTAAAGATAGGTCCTTTTTTTTCTTAAGCATTTTGGTTTTACTAGCTGTCTGTGATCTACATGGGAGGTTTCCTGTGACTGTTCTTATGCCTTTTAATAAAAAGATTGGAGCAGATGTTGAATCAAATAAAAGTGTTATCTGAAAAGATAAAGGTTAAATGTAAACATCTAGAGTCCAGTATTTTGGGTAGTTAATACTTTTGGAAGTCCAAAAATAAATTTCCTGCTGGAAAAACTAAAATTGGCTTACCTGGCTTGATCATGAAGTGCTGTGGATTTTGAGACAAGTGGCTACCTAACCTTTGCATTTTTTTATTCTTTGTTGCTTTAAAAAGCAGCAAACTGGAACTGAATCCAGACATGCTTTTGAAGTAGTATTTTTCTCTCTAAATAAATGTCCTCTGAACAAAGCCAAAAGAGGGGTCTTTTTGAAAGACAGAGGGTACTGAAACAAACAGATAAGTGACATGCTAACATTTACAAGCTTTGATAACATTAGAGTTGTGCAGAAGAAAATGCATTAATGTACCATACAAATGAAGATGTGAGAATTCCTTTATAATATGAGGTATCAGTAGTGTGAAGAAGTACACGGTGTAACCTCAGGTATCATGATTGGAAGCAGGTTAGTAATGAAATCTATTAATTTTGTTTACTAGGAGGCATTAGTCATAGCTTGTGAGTGCAAATTACATTTTGTAAAGCTCTCACAAATGCTGCAGTCCCACCAAATGGGGTGAGCAGAGCAGGTGTGCTGACGGTAGCTGCATTCAGTGCTGGGCAGGTCTATAGAGAGGAGGCAGATCTGAGCCCAAGGCAGAAAGCCAAGGCAGAAAGCCAAGCCAGGGTCAGGATCATGTCCAGTGAAAGTAAACAGGACCAGCCAACAGTGCTCTGATCCACGTAAGGTGTTAGCAAGGAGTGGGGGGTCTCACCACTTCAGAGAAGTTTGGGAATCCTCGAGGTCCTGACAGTCTGTCTTAAATAGGGGTAAAACAGCATGAAATAAATTTTCTATGACAAAACAAAGGCACATTTCTAGTGTAGCTGTCTCCTTGTGTTCTTTTTTTTTTTTTTAATGTCATAGGATAGGTGGTAGTTTTAGTCTTCTGTCTTGGAAGGTGATACAGTTACAAAGGTTCTGAAATAGCAGTCTCAAAATTCAGTGTAAGTATCATTTACTCTGAAACAATCAGCAGTTCCTCTACAATAAAACTGTAGGTTCTGTGCTCTTGGTTTGATTTTTTTTCTAAGTGAACAGTCCTACTACTTAGAGAAGTTGTTGTTTGTTTTTTTTTAAGTAGAGCTATGAATTTCATAGGCCCTTAGATCTTGGCTGACAGATGACAAAAGGTTTGAAAACTGACTGTTAATTATCCAAACGTATAAAACAGTTATTTTTTGATGGCTGTAGAATGAGAACTACAAAGACTGAGTTCTGCAATAAATTCTGCTGGGTTAGTTCATCTGATGTGTTTAGCTTTGAGCAGATGCATGTGTTTGACACCATAGAAATTACAATATGCCTAAAAACTACATTTCTGTTCAAATGTGAATGGTGACCTTTGGGAAAAAAACAAATCACTATGTGATAGGAAGATTTTTTTTTTTCTTGATCAGATTTAGTGTGGGAGGGCACAATCAGAGCAGACCTCAAATGTATGTAACGTTAAGTATCTGAGTAGTTTCTTTGAGTCCGATTAGGGATCCAGATTGTGGTTACCTTTGAGCTGTTGCTCCAATAAGGCACAGATTTTATCATGACTGACATTCTTGTTTGGATGGCTGAGATACCCAGAAAAATGGCACTGAATTGCTCCCACTGAGATCACAAGATTACTTGATGCACTAGAAGTAATTCCAGTTGTAATTCGGATATTACACTTAATCTTAACTCACATGAGCACCAATTAATCTCCTGTCTGGTTTGGTGTGAAACACAGCCTGGAGGTTTGATACTGAAAACAGTTGTGCAAATGGCTGCTACCTTCCGTGGCAGCAAAATTTATACAGTTTATACTGTGATTGCTGAAGTGAAGCTAAAGTGATAGAAATTTAGAGGAAGAGAGAGAAATCCTGATTTTTTTTTTTTTTAAGAACTGGGACCCTTATTACATAAAATGTTTGTGCAGCTTTAGAACAAAGCAGTTTTGTCGCATGCCTATATGCATAACTGAGTTTTAATTCCTGTATCTGACTATAAAGTACACTGATTTAAGTTGTCTGTCTTAAAGTTAGTAAAGGACATAAAATACAGGTATTTTTTCTGACTTTTACTATCACTACTTTCTCTTCCTGTCTTCAAAAATTATGAATACCCCTAAATCTTGCATAATTTAATGCTGAACATCGTGGTAGTGGATTGTCCTTTAGCTGTCCTACATGGAAATTTGCTTTCAACAGTACACTTCACCAGTGCTGTAACTGCACTATGACCTGTTAAAATGTGAAGCGTTTTAAGTTATTCAGTATCTTATTGCAGTGTTTTTCCTTCTAGATTTTCACTGAAGAGTTAGCATGTGTTGTCTAGTGTTACTATTGCACTGTATACTGAGATTCAACATTATAAAGAGGACTGTACCCATATCAGAGCTGGGAAAGGAGAGTGATTTAAGAACAGCTATGAGATGGAGGAGATACTTTGTTAGGCATCCAGTACTCCATTGCAAGATGAGGCTGGTGCAAACTTTAGGACAAATTTGTCATTGTCAACCTCTGAAAATCTATTAGGTTTCAGAGGTGGGGACCTTGTCTTGCTCAGTTGCTCAGAACCCTTCACACCTCTACTTTCATGTGATGAATGTGATATGTAACAGGCAGCATTCGAAAGAAAAGTATAAGAAAACCCAGTGCAATACTTTTGCAGTATCTTATTTAATAATTATGTTCAGGCAGAGTGGGAAAGAAAGCTATCTGAACATCATTTCATGAGGGTGTTGGGAAAGTAAGTGCTGGTAAGTGATCAATATGTTAAACTTGGAATTATGAAAGAACTGTGATGTGGCTACTTGGGTATTTTTATTATTTTTAGTCCAGAATTTTTAACCAAATTTTTATTCAACATGTGTGAATTGTCATTTCAGAGGCTTAATGCAGCAGTCTTATGGGACTGAGAAACACTCCAGAACCTGTTTATGAAAAGTGTGATCATTTTCTCTTTGGTCAAGAAATCAAAAAAGTCAGACCAACAGTTTCAGGCATTTTGTATTGCATTTTTGCTTAATTTTCTGATGTGGTGGTGTTATTTTAGGGAGTTCTTCACAGACAGCAAGAAGTACAACTGTTACTATAATCTCTTCCCACCCCTAAAATCAAAATCCACAAAACTTCAGGACTAATTCTTACTTAAATCTTACTTTCCAACTATTTTTAAGTTCTGTGTAGCGTAAATTATATTTATTTGAAATTGTTTTCAGTTGCTGATGTGTTGTAAAAGCATTATAATCTGTATCCAAATCAGTATTGAGTGTTTGTAAACCCATTTCCCGACCTCTGGAATAAAATACTGCTTTTACTTCTCTGCTAGCCCTTGGGACTAAGCTGAAAAAATGTCTATGCAGAAAATGCTTTTGTCTTTTTAGCAGAAGAGTAGATATCCCTCAAAGTGAAAAGTTTTTTCAGCAACATGAATGACAGTTTGGAGGGGCTGATTCCTAGTTCACTATATTCCATCCACTTAAATCAAAATCACAAACTAATAATGTAAGCTTAGCTGATGGTGTTTTTTGGATTATTACTACATTATGTATTTTATAGAAGTATATTACTGGTGGTGGAACAATTCTGGACCCATATCCAGTGAACAGTAATACCAAGCATTGTTACAGATGTATTTACTTCTTCAGTCTTTAATTTGGTAGAGTCTTTTGTGCTAATGAAACTGATAGCTGATGCCTAGTTTTGGTCTCCTAGACAACAGAGGTCTATTCCCTTCAATTTTGTTTTTTAAAAAGCTGTAAAAGCTCATGTAGAATGGATTATTCTGCTCTGTTTTAAACATTCTCATTTGTAGTTAATTGTATTTGTATGCCCTTTGTGGTAATTCAGTTAATTTTATCTATATCTTAGTGATGTGAGCATAATTTGTTAGCTTGGCACAGAAGATGTTTTTAAATTGTTCTATAGGCACTCTTGCCAGTGTGAAATATAAATGTGTTGTGTTTTTTGTGTTTGTTTTGTTTGCTGGTGTGTTTTTTCTGACTTTTTCATTCTTGGCATAAAAAATAGGTTGCTGCTTGTACATGTCTTGTTGGGATTAAAAGATGGGTGTTAATATTTCCTTTTGAGATTCACATTACAGGAGAGAGACTGCAAGAAGCAAGTAAAAGGAATGATTTAGATGGAAAATGGCTAAATTAAGTTGCGCTACTTTCTTAAAACGCTTAGTCTCCTAGACTAATTCATACCTTGAAAATGTCATCTGAAATGACTGTGTTACTTAAATGCACCAATAGCTACAGTAGCTGGATATGAAAAATAGTCTGCTTTTAATTCTGTGATTGTATAACTAATAAATAAAAGGATCAGAAGCTCCAGGTTTGAACTGGCTGGAGTTTGGGTGAGATAAGGCTGGATGGATTATCAGATACAGAAAATAAATTATCATAGCATAGTCACTTATTTCTGTGGAATATTATTTTTTACTGGTTTTAACCAGTAGAATATGCATGTCATGCAACATAGAAATTTGATAGCTTTCATTTAAATGCCACTTCTTCTGAGTATGTCATCCTGCACAGCATTTATTGTCTGTATTCATTATTCAAACCCTGAACAATTTCTAAATTCAGTGGTCTTTTTATTCTGCAGCAGTGAATATGAGTGCTTCAAAGTTTTCATCACTGTGTTTAGATGAGTTGGCATTTGCTCCATTTTTAAAATGAGATGCAATGAGTGTAAGGTAAATGATTCAAAACAATTCAATGTGTTTTGTGGGATGTTAGGTCTAATCTCTTCAGAAATACTTTAAGTAGTGTTTTGAAATATGAGGTGTAGCTCCTGTTGGTATCAGTCATTTGATGCACTGTAGGTGTTCAGACCAAATAAATCTGGGCACTCTGACTGTGAAGAACTGAGGATAGTTCTAGCAATGAATGACTTATAGGAGAGATATGAATTTCCAGGCTGGCACGTGCCTCTTTCAGCTGTAACATTCCACTTTTCCTGTGATGACTGGTTTACTTTTCCTTGAGTCTTTCTTTGTCACAAACTTCTATTGAAGTCCAGACTGTGTAATTCAACTTTTCTGAGTGTAGAATTTGAATGCTACTTGCAGTGGTGGAGTTCAGTTTGAGTATTTCAATACAACTGTAATTTTCTTCCTTTACTGGGTAATGAAACTTTACTTGAATAGAGCTATTATTGAATGTCCTCTGGGTCATTCAGGGTTTTTTTAGAGCTGCTTCTACATTAGCAAACAATAGCAATATTTGGCAGAGGTGTAGCAATTGTTAATTCAAAATGGAAATGGACTTCTTGTAAAGGACTTCTTGCTCTTATCATTTCATGTATTTAAATATTGAACTTATTTTTGAGTGCTAAGATTGTTGTCCTAGTACACCTAGTTGCCTCAGCATATATTTTCTTTCATTTGTCAATGTTGGAATGTCACAGTAGATGTACAAAGAGATCTGGGGAGTTTTTGACCCTGTCTTCTCTAAAACACTGAGGAGAAAAAAAAAAGTTTACTTTCATTAGATGTTTATTATTGTTGGTATGTTGCATATATGAATATAGGTTGCTCTTCTGAATTTGACTTGACCACTGTTCCATGCTTTTTCGATCTGGCTGCTGTTCAGTGCATGTCTCATGTTTCTGATATTGTAGTTATTCAAATAACTGAATTTCTGGTCTGCAGGCACAGTTGATTAGTAGTTCACTCTTCAAACACAAGTTCAGTGTTGAAATATACTTTTTAAGCAGCTAATTCAACCTAAAATCCTAAGTGCTATTCAAATAATAGTAATTAGACCTACCATTTCACTGTGTGGCTAGTGGTTAGTGATCACAAATTGCACATGTCTATACTTGAGTATTTTTCTGTGAAAGGGACTTATATGAGAGCATTTTTGAAAGGGGTATCATACTGAAAGCATGAACAAAATGTTTTATGCTCTGCTAATTGACATTAACATGTAAAGACCGTAATAAGTGTACTAGGTCTGGCTAGGATGTAGTTAATTTTTTTCATAGCAGTCGCTTGTGCTCTGTTTCAGATTTGTGACCAAAACAGTTCTGGAAAGGCACTGATGTGCCTGCACGTTGCTGTGCAGTGCTTGCACAGCACTGTGGGAATGGAGAGGGCCCCAGCGGCCCTGCCTTGGAGAGAGGCCTGCTGAGGAGATAAGAAAGGGATTGCACAACCTCCTGCCAGACCCCCAAGATAAGAAAGTAACTTCTCAGCTACAGCGACCAAGAAAGGTCCTGTAAGCCCCCAGAAGTTTGAATGTAATTTGCTGTAACCCATTGGCCCATGCTTCTCCACTCCCACCCTGGTTTGCCCATAAAAACCCCCTAGATCGCCCTGCTTGTCAGGACACCCATCACTGGCTCCCCTTCGCTGGTGCTCTACAATAAAGCTGATTCCTGCGGAATTGCCACACGGGACCCTCCTCTCTTCTTCCCGGGCGAGCAATAGAGGCTGCCTCGCAGGACAGGGCACGCAGAGCTGAAATCACATAAGAGCTGAGAAATCACTAAGAGCTGCCCTGTCTCTGCTGAGAGAAGCCTCCGGCCCGCTGAGGGGGTGCTCTGGCCCCTAGAAGGCTGTCTCTGGTGAGATATCCTTTTGGAGTGGCTTCTGCCCCCTGGGTCCGAACGGCGGACCCCAGACCAGCGGCCGGAATACAGCACCAAGACCAGCTTTGCTGCACATTTTTGCTGCCCCTCAGGGAATAGACTCGGGCAGGAGATGGGAGAGGACACAGGCAGGAAGGCTGATCCAGCTGATCAGAGGGATCCTGTGTGCTCAACAGAATCGGGAGGATCTGGGAAGAGACACAGGCATGGCTGACCCAGCTGACAGGAGGGATCCTGCTTGGCAGCAGCACTGGGGGTGGTGGTAGTGGGGGGAGCTGCTGCAAGCAACCATTGCTCGGAAGCTGAATGGGCAAGTGTATATTGGTGGGAGATGGTGAGCAATTGCCTTTGCATGACTTGTGGGGTTTTCTTGTCTTTTTTTTTTTTTTTTTTTTTTTTTTTTTTTTTTTTTTTTTTTTTTTTTTTTTTTGCCTCTGTCTTCCCCTCTCCCCTCCCTCCTTTAAACTGTCCTTTTTTCTTAACAACCACAAGTTTTATTTGCTTTTTCCTTTTTGATTCTCCTGTATCCCTCTGCAGAGTGCAGTGAGTGAGCAACTAGTTTTGAGGCTTTGCTGCTGGCTGTAGTAGACATACCACAATAAAATAAAGTTTTCAGCTGTATACAGCTTTTTACTATTCTGTATATTGGGTCTTATTTATATTAATTTTGTTTTAACTTCATCTTTTTTGATCTTGTACTGATGAATCTAGTAAGCCAGTGTGTAATTCTAATGTTACATTTAATTATTCCCACCCGTATTTTAATGTACTTTTCTGTTCACCATTTCAAGTAATTTCTGATTGAATTTTGACAAGAAATATGCACCACACCATGTTTTCCCTCTTTTATTTTCTAATTTATCTGCACAGTATTTTGTGAGATCCCTTTTAGCAAAGAACATGGTAACAATTAATTAGTTTACCAGTTTATGCAAGACCTGATGTTATTTTAGTTCTAACAATGATTTTGAGTCTAGCATGGTAACTATGGCAAGCTTGTGAGGGAGACTCACCAGCATGGCTATTTTGAAACAACTAATTAAAGATGAGTCAAATATAAGAAAACTGATGATGAATTGCATTTAACATAGTTTTGTATACATCTTCAGAAAGGGTTATTCTTGTTCAGTGACCACTGAAATACTGCTTTGCAACTAAATATATCCTTTAATGAAAAGTGTTTTGTGGCCAGAGGGTGTTTTAAGTATGCATCCGTACATGGATTTGTTTAAAATACAAAACTTCCTTTTTTTTTATTTTAGAGGCAATGATTTTTCTTGAACTTTTTTGTAGCACACTTCTTAAATTGCCTCCTATGAACAATTTGGGAGTATAGCTATTGGAAGAAACAGACTTGTTCTCATTTGCTCTGTCCCTTAGGATTTTAGAACTGATAGGTGTTCTGCCCTGGTTTTTTTTCTGGCTGTAAATAAGTTGTCTGCAGCCTTTTAGAAAGTCCTCTTCCTGCATCTGCAGATAAAATTCCTGGTAACAGGACTAAGCTAAAGCCATAATAGATGCTAATTCTAAGAAAACAGATTGAGTATTTAAATTTTATTTTTATTTTATTTAGCTTAGTAATTTCTCTATTTACTTAAGTGTAGATAAGTCACTTACTGTATTTTTTTTAATTATATTTATGTAATAAAATCATAGAATAGCTTGGGTTGGAAGGGACCTTAAAGATCTTCCATGCCTCCAGCTGTAGGTGGGGACACCTTCCACTAGACCAGGTTGCCCAGAGCTCTGTCCAACCTGGCCTTGAACACTTCCAGGGATGGGGCATCCACAACTTCCTTGGGCAACCTGCACCTGTGTCTCACCACCCTCACAGTAAAGAAATCCTTTGCAATACCTAATCTAAACCTACTCTCTCTCAATTTGAATTTGAATCCATGTGCCTGTTCCTGTCACTGCACGCTCTTGTAAAAAGTCACAGAATCACAGAATGTGTAGGTTAGAAGAAACCTTCGAGGTCATTGAGTCCAACCCAGCCCTAACACCTCAAGTAGATCATGGCATCCAGTGCCACACCCAGTCTTTTTTTAGACACATCCAGGGATGGTGAGTCCACCACCTCCCCGGACAGACTGTTCCAGTACTTAATCACTCATTCTGTGAAAAAGTCTTCCTAATATCCAACCTATATTTCCCTTGATGCAGCCTGAGACTGTGTCCTCTTGTTCTGTCAGTTGCTGCCTGGAGAAAGAGACCA
>WEIU01011299.1:47837-64455 GCA_013389925.1 Aegithalos caudatus | reverse complement strand
TTCAAAAACCTGGGTTTGCAAATCAAGTTTGTGGCTGCTGCGCTGCTGCCAGGCACATCGACGGATGCGTTATTGAGGAGGGAATATTTTTACCACCCCAGCGTTTTTCATGGTCACTGTGTGTGGAAATGGTAAGAGAAATATTGACTGTGAAACGACTTCTGTGCATAGTGGACATTTTTGTATTTGTTTTGTGCAAAATATTTTCTTTATATTCACAGTGATCTCAGTACAGACTTGATGGGAAGTGTCTGTGTTAAAATAGGACAGAAACCAAGGCAATGGTGATTTGGGCCCTTTTAGGCTGGTTTGGGCCAGCAAAGCATCTTGTCACAGCTCAAACCCTCCATATCCTATGATTCCCTTGGAAATCCTGCTCCTGCTGACTGGAAACCCTCATCCCACAGAGGAATGACCACCCCCTGAGCAGTTAGGCCTGGCCACCCATGGCTCTATCAGTGCATTCCACAAGCCAGGAAAATCCTCTCTTTTGGCCTTCCTAACCCAGTTGCATAAGGCTCTTCCCACAACAAGCCTGGTTAATAATTTTGAGGAAGTTGACTGAGCTGTTGTCAAGTTCTCAGTGTTCCCAAGCAGCCTGGATATGTTCTACATAGACCAGGAAGTTCTCCAGGGAGCTCTCTGGCCTTGTCTGGAATGTCACAAACCCCCCTCATTGTTCTGCCTCTTGGTGTAGTTTTAAAATCAAATACTGTTGGAAGTTCACTCTCTGAACTTACTGGCCCCTGACCTCTGCCATGAAATTCTGAGCAAATGTAATAATTGTGCAGGGGGATGTTGTTTGACGCCTGCACTGTCCCACTGGATTTCTGGAGATGGAAAACGTGAGCTGTGATGGAGCCGTCAGACAATCCCTGGGATGAGTTATCCCTTGTGGGTGGAGGAGAGGCACAGGGGACCTGCAGGTGTGCTGTGAAATGATGTGTGGCCTGGAATGACCCATGGGATTCCCATAACAGTCCCAAATGCTGCTTTAAAATGGAAACAACTGCAGCTGATTATCCAGGAAGGCAAGAGGCTAAATTGCTCAGTCTCTACTTAATTTTTGTAATATCTGTTATTTTGGAATTTGTGAGTTCTGTGTTACTGATTCTGAACAGCGATGCATTTTTTATTGCTATTAGCTATTAAAATGACACATTGATTGTTTCTGCAATTAAAAATGTGCTCAACTCTCCTCCGTGCCAGCATTTGTGACATTCAGAAGTCATAAAAATCAACTACTCCATCATTTTTGCTGTAAACATGTCCTACAAAAGTCATTTCATACGGAAGCTGGAGTAAGAAAGACACCACAGCAGCATTTTAGTTCTCTCACAAGGCTTAAATGATATTAAAACTTTTCCCTTGACCCTTCCCACCAGGTGGATGCTTTGATTAGGAAACTTAGGCACTGTCTGGCCATCAAAGATCGCTGGAGTAATGGTGTGTGACATGCAGTGCTTAAGGAGCAAGCAGACAATTGCTGGTGGAGGCTCCATGCTGAGAAATCTCAAGGATTATCCTCATTTCAGGCATTTGAACTTGGATTGTTTCAAGCCCCTCTCCATCTGGGAGACCACAAGCAACAGCAAACCACAGGCTTGACCTTGGAATTATTGGTTGGCTTTTTGTGGTCTCGGAGAGGCCAGAGGAGGCAAGCAGAGGTTTCCTCCCCCAATCCTGAAGCCTCTCTGAATTCCCACTGACAGGTTCTTACCAGGAGCAAATGAAGTGCTTGGGGTACACCTGGGAGAACAATTGTTAGTCCTGTTGGAGCTTTGCAGGTTTTATCCTGCCAGGAAAGCAGGGCAGGTGAGAGTAGGCTGCTCCAACACCGGAGCAAGGTTGCTGTGGCTCAGCCCCATGCCGGTGGCTTTTGTTCCAGTGCAGGAAAATTGGGTGTGAGGAAAAGCTGATTTTTGTGTTATTGTCCCTTTGCAGGGAATGACCATCCGTCCCCTTGTTGACCTGTTGGCTGTGAAGAGGAAAAGGGAGAGTGCTCCCACTGTGGGAGAGCAGATCCACATTCGGGTAAGTGGAGCATCCATCAACACATGGCCAGAGCTGTCTGATATCTTCTGGAATGTGCATGTCTACAGGGACCCTGCAGATCTCCAGTTTTACCTGAATCCTCTGCAGGTCAGATCATTTCCATGCTGGTTTAATATTTCCATGGGTTATTTTTGCATTGGAGGAGCAGCCACCATTCAGGCTGATGTTAACACCAGCTAGTGCACAAACATGAGAGAAAAAGATGATTTCTTGCTCAAAACTTTAAGCTCTGACCTAACTCCAATTTCCTTGCTCTCTGGAATAAGAGAAAGAAAGAAAATGAGGCTTGGTTGCCTTCAGGATTAGGAACTTCCATGTGTTCTCCAGTACCATCACCACCATTGGTTTGGATAATTTTGCAAAAAAATTAGGAAAGGGAGGATAAGGTTGGTGCTATATTGGAGGGAACCTCTGAAGTGCGCCATCCCTGGAATTATTCAAGGCCAGGTTGGATGGGGATTGGAGCCACCTGGGACAGTGGAAGGGGCTGGAATGAGATGAGATGTAAGGTCCCATCCAACCCAAACCATTCTGTGATTCTACATCCATAACCCAAAGGTGGAATTTCATTCTCCTTGTTGTCACCACCNGCTTGGTTGCCTTCAGGATTAGGAACTTCCATGTGTTCTCCAGTACCATCACCACCATTGGTTTGGATAATTTTGCAAAAAAATTAGGAAAGGGAGGATAAGGTTGGTGCTATATTGGAGGGAACCTCTGAAGTGCGCCATCCCTGGAATTATTCAAGGCCAGGTTGGATGGGGATTGGAGCCACCTGGGACAGTGGAAGGGGCTGGAATGAGATGAGATGTAAGGTCCCATCCAACCCAAACCATTCTGTGATTCTACATCCATAACCCAAAGGTGGAATTTCATTCTCCTTGTTGTCACCACCCAAATGTTGGTATTTGTAGTCATGGAGGACGTCAGGGAGAGGCTCAGCTCCATGAGATCAGCTGCTCTGCCACTCAGCTGAGCCTTTGCATTAGCATCTGTGTCTAATGGAAAATTAACACATTCCTGAATCCAATTGCTCAATCCCAGCCACGTTTCTGTGGGTATAGCTCCTTCAGGAATATTATTGTCATTGTCTTCTTTAGCAATAAAGCCATTGGGGCTGAAGACATTTGTAAAACCTGTTTGGCATCCTCACAATGGGGTCAGACTGCAAGGCTTTGTCTGAGGTTAACACAAGAGCTCAGGAGGCTGAGGAGCTTTTTCCAGTTGTGAACAGAGAAGACTTTGTTCTTTTGTTAGGGTGTGAATGGTATTCCATCTCAGAAATGTGTTTATTAGGAGGTGTGAGCTGAAAATGGGCATGCACCAATTAATTTGAAAAGGTAAAAATGCAGATAGTTGGAAGTTGGGGATGCAGAAGCAGCTTTCTTCCTCAAATTTATTTTGCCATCTGGATAGTTGGGATATTCTTGTTTACAGGAGTGATGATCAGAGTGTGTGAGTCTAATTCCAGAGAATNGTCTGAGGTTAACACAAGAGCTCAGGAGGCTGAGGAGCTTTTTCCAGTTGTGAACAGAGAAGACTTTGTTCTTTTGTTAGGGTGTGAATGGTATTCCATCTCAGAAATGTGTTTATTAGGAGGTGTGAGCTGAAAATGGGCATGCACCAATTAATTTGAAAAGGTAAAAATGCAGATAGTTGGAAGTTGGGGATGCAGAAGCAGCTTTCTTCCTCAAATTTATTTTGCCATCTGGATAGTTGGGATATTCTTGTTTACAGGAGTGATGATCAGAGTGTGTGAGTCTAATTCCAGAGAATCAGAGTAGTTTGGGTTGGAAGGGACCTTAAAACTCATCTCATTCCATCCCCTGCTATGGGCAGGGACACTTTCCCTTATCCCAAGTTGATCCAAGCACCGTCCAGCCTGTCCTGGGACACTCCCAGGCACATCAGTGCTTCCCTGCAGTGTTGTGTTTGTGGAACACACAGCTGCCAACAGCCATGTGAGGGCACTAAACCCACGCCAGGCTGCAGGGCTGAGCCAGCTGCTCTGAAACTTTTCCATCTCTGACCCCCCAAAAAGATAGTTTTAAAATTTTAGAGCTGTAGAGAGTTGCAGGGTCATCAGTACCTGAGTGTGGAGGTCAGCAGAGCAGAACCCTCTCCCAATTTAGAGATGCCATTATGAGGCAAAGCAGTTTGGGAAATTACAGGGATTTAACTTTTAGGTGGAAAACCCCACCCAGGCTGGGATTTCTTATATAATTTTAAATAATAATAAAAATGTATTTATACATTATACATTTAAACAATGTATTTATATAAAGTATGATATGCTGATTTCATTTAGTGGGAAGTGTCTGGGAGAAGGCAGTATTTATTGTTCAAGTCAAAACATTGTTTATGTGTTACCTACATTTATATCCTGAAGATACTGATTTCCTGAGACAAATTGTCCTCAAAAACCCCAAAATGAGCCTTTCCTGCAGGTGAAGGCCCAGAGGGCAGAACATGGGAGCCCCTGTACCTATCACAGAGAACAGATTCGTGGCCCTCAGCATTTATTCTCTGCTGGCCCACACCTGAAAGCAAACTTGTTGTACTCCAGCACCACTGGATGAATGGATGGAGAGTTATCCCAGTGCCTTCTCTCCTTGTTTCCCAGCTCCATATCCCGAGCTGGAAGCATGCTCTGTTGTGTGTGTGGCTTTTGCTGTTTGCTGGCTGGGCTCATCACGTTAGCAACTGGCATAGAGCGAAATCCTCTCTCCTCTTTACTTCTTGGATCATTTGCTGGCTGACATTGAAGATATATCTGGACACTGAGGACAGTATTACTGGAAAGACAAGTAAGGATTTGCCAAAATACAACTGTGTACACATGTAGTAAAAAAAGGAGGTTGGTTTCTATTCCCAAAATTTCCGCTGTGGGCAGCTGGGCCTTGTTCATCCTTGTGGCACGAGGGAGGTGACAGAGGGGCAGCTTTTCCTTGTCCAAAGGGACACCAGGTTTTCAGGGCACTTCCCTGCTTGCAGACACTTCTTGTACATTGCCCTAAAAAGATCCTTTCTCCTCTCCTGTTGTGTTTGTCCCTTCCTGCCCAAAGAAATCTGCTGGAAGTTCCATGGCCGTGACACACAGCCTGTCCCAGGCTGTGCACAGTTAACATTAAAGAGCTGAGTTTGCAGCACTGCTTGTTGTGGACTGAAATTACAGAGGATTTCTGCAGATTTCTGTAGCAAAATGTTCAATTTTCATTAAATTCTAGGAGTTTGTACATTTTAAAATTAAAAAAAAAATGCATCAGGATTTTTAAAAAAATTACAAATACTATAAAATATACTAAAAAGGCTATCAACCAGGTTTAATTCCTTGGTGGTCCAGACAGATGCAGCTGGTAGAGATTTTTTAGGAATGCCCATGCTTGGAAGTGCCACTAGAGGGTATGGGAGTCACTGCTGCTGAGGAGCATCCTGGCATCCTTAGAAAGATTGATGATCTCAGAGGTCTTTTCCAATCTAAATTATTCAACAATTTCAGGAGAAAAGAAGAGGAAATGGCTCAAGAGGCAATCTGGAAGTGTTTACACCTGTGGCTGCTGCATGTGCTTGTAGCACTTCTAGAAGAGTTCATGATACATCTGGTACTTTTGGGGAATTTTTATTGTATTTAGTGAAGTTTTAATATTTTGACTCATGTACTGTAATGCAGAAATAATAAGGGACTGACCTCTTGGACCATCAATTTCTGAGGAGGACTTAATGGGATATAATAGAATATAATAGAATATGGGGCAGTCGTGGGCTATGACCCTGTTGCCCTGCTCTGTTGGTGCTGGGGAGTGAGGAGGGAGCCTAAACCCATCTCACTTTGTTCTCCAACAGGCTGGAATATTTCAACAGCAAATACCTGCAGAAGATCCTGCTCAGGGAGTACGACCAGCCCAAGTCCAGCATCGTGCTGCTCTACGAGAAGCTGGAGCGCAAACACGCCATGGAGCTGGCCCAGGCTGGGCAGCTGGGCCACGGAACAGCCCACCCCTCCTTCCTGTGAGCAAACACCAGCTCAAACCCAGCACCTGGGGGATTAAAATGAGGGGCTGGATGGGCATCACCCAGCACTGATGGTGGCACACGGAAGGTCACCTGTATCCCCATGGGTTACAGGGAAATGGTGCTCTGAGGAAGAGGTTCCTGCCCAATTTTGGATGGGTTTGTGCTGTTAAAGGTTCTGAATTGCCACTTCAGACCTCACNAGGTTCTGAATGGCCACTTCAGACCTCACAGGTGGTTCTGCTCTGCCACAGCTCCCCGTGGCTCTTTTATCCACCAGGGAGCACATGGACAGCCCAGCTCTGATGCAAATGCCAAATTCCTGCTTTGCCATGAGCTCCATCTGCAAAGATGAGCTGTTGGTCATGTTGGCTGTGGTGGGATCCCAAAGGGGCTCTGAGATTTGAGGATGCACTTCTTGTGCATCTTCCAAAATAATGTGTCCTGCTTTTCTTTGCAGCAGGAGCGACAGGACTGTCATAACAGACCAAAAATTGGAGGACACTCCAAATCCTGATGTCCTGGACAACATGCAGGAAATATTGGCAAGGAACCTGTACCGGATCAGGAGGACGGTATAACTTTTCCCTCAATCCATATTTTAAGTGTCCAATAACATGAATTTCCTTGGTTATCCGAACAGCCTGAGCAGATGTTATGAATATTTCCATAATTACCCAGGATGTCTCTTTGTGAGACAGAGAATAGTTGGCTGTGTGGAGCCAGATCCAGTTTCCAAGTCAGTGGCACATTTCTGTTTGCTGCCTGACAGCTTTTGAAAGGTTCACCCAGTCAGCCTATAATTTCATGGAATATTTTCGGCATCGGTACCCGGCAGTGAAAAGGAGAAAGAAGGAGCACGTGGAACTTCAGGCGCAGGGTTAGCAGATCCAGCAGCAGCTCCTAGGGCAGAGCAGGGCCAGGGTTATCCTCATGGTACATTTCTCCCCCTGGAAGAGAGGTGCGAGTGGGAATTAATCTGCAGAGCTTTTAAATCCACCCAGCAGTTTTGCCATGGAAATGGTACCAGTGGTTAAAGGGCATAAACCCCACTTGCTGTTTACAGAATCATGGATTGTGTCTGGGGTTTCACACAGCACCTGGGGCTGTGCATTGGAATTGCTGTTGGTAGGGACACATAGCCTTAAAATCCACCTAAACCTTTTTTTTATGGATTACACACAAGATACAGAATCCTTAGGGGTGGGAGAAGCTCAGCACAGAGGGATCAGCCTCCCTCTTCTGTCCTTTTGCTGAGCTAAAGGAAGCAATGGGATAAGGCTGGGAAGAAAGCTATGGACATGGTGGAGGGATGAAGGGGAAGGCACAGCTCCAGTTTGTGCTTAGTCCTGCATTAATCCAGCCTAACCCCTTGTAGTGACAGCATTGAGCATTGTCCCAGCTCCCACTGGTGTTACTGGGAGATTTCAGCTTGGCTGGGTGGTGGCTTTTCAAGGAGGATTTGTGGTTCCCATTGTTTGCCTGATTTATATGGGAAGGTGGGGTAAATACAAAACATTGGGAGCTGAAGATGTGAAGGCCCCTGGAGCAGAGACATTGCACTCCTGTCCCCTGCACTACAGGTGTAACTCAGTCTTGTCATTCAGTGATTTCTTGGGTGACTTCACATTAAGAAAAAAGCAGAGTTTGGGGTCCCATCTCCCTTCTGTAGCTCTTTCCATCCCCACCTCTCCTAAATCAGCGCCGATATCTGGGCGGGGTGGCTGCAGGGGGAGGAGGATCCCGGAAAGGAGGACAGGGATGCTCCCGTGTCCAGCAGCCCCTGTGTGTCCCCTGCAGGGCCCGGCGTACAACAGGCACACCCTGCCCGGGGACAGCGAGCCCACGGAGCGGGCCAAGGAGATCCTGATCCTGCGGCACAAGAGCCTGCTGGTGGAGGTGAGCGGGAGCGACACCTGCAGCTCCAGGAAAGAGGTGAGAGGGAACACGGGATCGTGCACAGGCTGCTTTCCCCGCAGCCTGGTGGCTGCTGATGGTTTGCTCCCTTCGAAAGACAAATCTTGTTACTTTCACTTAAAATTTAAAAGCTTCTCTATCCCAAATCTCTTTCCCATCTTCCAATCCTCATTCCCAAAAGTTTCCCAGCCCAGCTCCTGGCAAACCAAGGAGCTATCGTGAGCACAGCCCCGTTCAGTGCTTTGTGAACACAGATTTCCACCTGTGCTGGGACAGTTCTTTACTGGGCAGATGTTACTGATGGGGCTTCACTCCATAGATCCTGAGGTCTGGTTTTCCCGTGTTTTCTTTTCTGGGAGATTTAATCTAAGACAGGAATTTTTCTCCCCCATTGTCAGTAGTCCAGTGGGACTGTAAATATTTGAAATTACTCAGTATTTTTTTTCCCTCAACTCCTTTGAAATGACAGAAGCATTTTTGTGCTCTTTCTTATTCATTCTGGAGGTGAGTTTTTTTTGTTTTTAAACACATCTATAGTTCTGGGCACTCTTGAAAGAAGTAAAATAGAGGGAAGTTTAGCTTACCAGATTCCAGTGAGAAACAACAATTTTTTCCAGTTCACTACTGGCACAGCTCATTGTTGGTTTATGTTCTGAATCAGATGAGAAGCAGGGTTATTAGAAAGTCTGTGCCTGGTCAAGACTTTTTCTCTTTGGAAACTGGTGAGACAAGCTGGGTCAACATTTAGGTATGGAAAAAAAGGGTTTCCAGGAATGATGCATGAGGAGCCAGGCTTGGTCTTTTCAATTCCTCCCATCTTCTGTAACTCTTTAGAGGAAAAGCATTTAACCCTTGTCATATTCTGCTCCCAAATGCCCAGGTCAGCAGCAGTGCAGAATCACAGAACATCCAGAGTTGGAAGGGATCCATGAGGATCATTGAGCCAACTCCTTGCCTTCCACAGGACAGCCCCAAGAATTCCACCCTGTGCCTGAAATTGTTGTCCAAACACTCTGTGAGCTCTGGCAGGATTGGTGCTTGCAGTAATTACTGAGACATCCCTAAATTTCACCCACTTCTCCGAATTTTATGTTTTCATGGCTTGAGCTGGAGCACTCTCCAAGTGTGAGCTGTGATCTGTGAACTGAGCAGCCACGCTCCATCACTGAGGAGAACAAAATGACCTTTTAGAAAGAAACAAATTACCCTTCCCTATTTAGATAGTAATTTTCCATGGCAGCACAAGAATTTGGGAGTGCCCTGGACTTATTTCCACTCCAATTTCCTTAAGGAAGTGCCAATCATGGAGGAGCCCACCGAGAAGGGCAGCACAGCACCAAACACTGCTGGAGCTCAGCCCTTCCTTCCCAGAAAGGTGTTCTGGCTCTTGCAAACAACTTAAAAGGTTTAATTTGATCATTTACATGCTGATTGGTACTTACAATTCAGAATAGATAGGCAAGAACATGGCATGTTCCTGTAGAACATTTGGTATAATTAAACTTCAAAAGAGCAACATCAAACTCCGGCTGATTTTGAGCACGACATTCCCTACTTTAAGGATATTTGATTGTTAACCCTTGTGCTCCTGCTTTCCCCTTCTCTGCTGCATTTGGTGGGAAATTCAGGAGCTTTGGGAAAGCTGTTTCTCCTGTTCCTTTGAGTGCTTGCAGCTGGGCTTTGGGGGAACAGAATAGTTTTTGGGGAATTGCAAAAGCAGTAGGATTCACTCTATGTCTGTACTGAACTCATGGATGATGGAAAATGACCTCTGAGGGTGGGAAATGCCCTGTGGATTATGGAAAATGCCAATTTGATGCTGAATACTGTTGAGTCATTGGAGCCACGTGTTGGTGCTGCTCACACCCCTCCACTGAGCCACCTCGGCTTTGTGCCAGGCGAAGGGAAGCAGATGTAAATCCCAGAATAATTTGGGTGTGAAGGGACCTTAAAGATCATCCAATTCCAACCCCCTGCCGTGGTCAGAGACACCTTCCACTAGATCAGGATGTCCTGTCCAGCCTGGGAGATGATAGTAAATACTGGGAGCTGATCCCAGTGACACCTGTAAGGGTGGCTTTAACCAAGAACCATCCCTGAGTGCCCAAAAGGACAAGCCAGGCCTGTTTTGTGTCACCAGCAGCTTTTCTGCTAATTTTTAAGAATAGCTGCCTCATTTACTGTGAATAGAAATTAAATGATGTCCCAAAGTGATGGGATAATGCTCTAACAGAACCCTGAAATATTAACACCATATTAATTATATATATATAATATTATATAATATTAAGGAGGGTGGGTGAATGCTGTTACTTCGTGCTGTAGGAGGACAGATTGCAGAATTTGTCAGCAGAAAGAAGGAACATTGTGCTAAAAAGTAGATTTTAGCCTATTATAAGCAGCTCAATACTTACCAGTTTTTGGGAAAAAAAAGCAGATACTCATGTTTCTTCCATGCCAAATTGAAAAGAAAATGGTATTTTCTTGATTAAAAAGAGTTATTAACAAAAAATGATAGTAGTGTTAGAAACTTTTCTGATTGTCAGATATTCCATCTTTTGTAGTCCCACGGGGAAGGGTTTGGCCTTCCAGGTTTTGAGTCAGCAAGAAAAACTTGGATGCCGTGGCTCCCGACATTTTTCTATTCTACATGTCACCACGAGATGGAAGCATTACAACTGTGTTTGCAAACCCAACTGGAAATCCAGGGAGGGAAACAAACTTCCAGCAAAGGGCCACTGAAACCCCTCTGGTGCTGGTGAAACTCCTGCCATTCCATTGCCAGTCTTGGAAAAAAGCTTTGGTGATACCCTGAGCGTTAGGAGCTGAGGGAATAATTCAAAAATCCCTTTGGTTCAGTAGAAACCCTCTTTTTTTTCTGTTTGGTGTGTGTGTTGGGTGGTTTTTTTTTTTTTTTTTTGTTGTTGTTTTTGTTTTTGTTTTTGGTTTTGGTTTTTTTTTTTGGTGAAGCTGCTGAAAGCTTTGCTGTTAAATATGAAGCTGTTGTAGCTCAGCTAAATTCATATTTTATTAGAGGGTGGCTGATCTTTCCCTCAAAAAACAAGATCAGGGATATGTGGAAGAACATCCTCATGTTGGTGGCTTCACCAGGCTGGGAAGGAGCCAAGTTCATCTTGGCTGCTGGACAATCCATCTCCTTCCACGGGAGAAAGCAGTTCCCTCACCAGGATGGACACAGCTCTGTGCCAACACCAGGATTCAGCCAGGAGGGATTGGGATTGGGGTTGGGATTGGGGTATCTTTGAAGTCCCTACACCCCCAGACCATTCTGTGTCCCTGAGTCACCTCTCCTGGGTGTCTTGAGGTGCCTTTGGGGTCTCCTGCACTTCAGGCGCTTTTACAGCATGGAGAGGGGACTCTTGGAGCCTCCTCCAAGGAGAGTTCGGAGAGCAAACAGGGAAAAAGCTGGGAGAAGCAGCAAGAAAAGAACAATCTTCCTCCCTCGGGAGCAGGTTAAATGATTTACACCAGGCAGAAGGACCTTGGCAGGAGAACGAGGTGACTTCAGCTCTGAAGCACAGCCCAGAGGATTAACTCCAAGACTATCTATTTCCAGCAGAAAGTTCGCCTTCCACTGCCTAAGGACAAAATTCCTGCCGAAGGCTGCTGCTTCCTGGAGCTGTGCATCATTGCTGGCTCCGAGCGCCGGCCGCATTTGGGGCTTGCCTTATTTTAGGCAGAGATCCAGCCCATCCCGAGCTGGCAGGGCAGCTTCTGAGACCCAGGACAGCTTTTATTTACCACCGAGCACCCAGAAAATCCTTGCACCTGTAGCCAGGCAACTTGGTCCTCTTTTCTCCTGCCAAAACACGAGTGCACTCCCCCAGAAGGAGCTTATTTGGAGCTGCCTGTGAGCCATGTGCGTAAATGACACAGTGCCTTTGGTAATTATGTCGGAGCCCTTTCATGGAGCATGCTCTGAGAATCGTTAAATGCCCCTGGGAATGGCTTTCCAGGGAGCCAGGCGCTGCTGCCGGAGCTGGGAAGGCATTGTTATTAAAATGGTCAATAAAAGTGAGAACAAGGGATGGAGGGCAGCGGTCCTCGTTAGGGGAGGGAGGAGAACGAACCGAAACAAAACAGAAAACCAGGCTGGGAGGTGTCCAGAGTTATTTTGGCAGTCTGGGTTCCTGGACCGAGGTGCCAAATCACAGCTGCGTGAGAGACTTATTCCCAGTTTGCAGAGGCACAGAACAATCCAGGCGGCATTGTGCTACCTGATTTTTATTTTATTCGGTCCTATTTTTTTTTGTCCTGGAGGGTGGAGATTAGCACTGGAGTGAAAGGACAGGGAGCTCGTTAGTGCCAGCTCGTTACCTGCCTCCTTGGCCTGCAGCCAACGTGGGGAACAGCCAAGGTGAGAAACATCCATATCCTGGGGATAGCTCTGCCTTCTGCACTCCCTGCCCCTTTCTCCCAGCTCCAGGGCTGCCCCTTCCCATCCTCTCTGCTGAGCCATTCCTGGGAAGCTCAGACCTCTTCCAGAACTCAAAACATATTTGCTGTATTGTGCAATTTTTATTCTTTAAGCTTCTGACACAGGCTCAGTTTTATTTCTGAATTCTTGACAGTCCATAAAAAGCTTCCAGTGTTGTTCAGAAAAGCTGTGCATGCCCCATCCATGGAAGTTTTAGGCCAGTTTGGGTGGAGCAACTTGGTCCTCTGAGAGGTGTCCCCACCCACAGCAGAGGGATTGGACTGGGATGATCTTTAAGGTCCCTTCCAATCTCATGATTCTATAGCAATCAGTGTCACTTGTAGCAAATCAGCATCTGCAAATATTTCCTGCCATCTCTTGAGTCTATTTTTAGCAATCCTTCCTTTTTTNTTTTTTTTTTTTTTTTTTTTTTTTTTTTTTTTTTTTTTTTTTTTTTGTTTATTTTTACATGGCAAAAGTTAAACGAATGGGAGTGGAATCCTTAGGGACGGCAGAGGGTTGGTTTAGAGGCAGGAGTGTTGTGAACAGATTTGACAAGGCACTGAAGTCCTTCTCTCCCTCAGTCCCAGAAGGAGGACTCGTGCTCGGTGCAGGGCGAGGCCACCCCGCAGCCCAAGCTCTGCCGCTCCTTCACCGGTAAGTTGGGGAGCTGGGGGTCATTCCCTGCCCTTCCCTGCCCACCCTCATCCCTCGGGAATGGCCCAGCCGGTGACAGAGAGGATGTAGGACATCCTTAAATGAGCCTCATGGGTGAGCAAGGAGAGCCAAAAGCCTTCCCAGCCCTGGTGCTCCCTCTCAGCCCAGCCTGAGGTTGGTGTGAATGGTTTGGTTCCTTTCAAAGCCATCTAATCCAACCCCTCTGCCACAAACAGGGACATCTCCAACTAGGTCAGGTTGCCTCATCCAACCTGGGATGTAGCTGTTTTAATCCACAGATCGCCAGGAATATTTCAGTTATGTTCTTCCTGAAGAAAACCATGACTGTAAGCAGAGGAAAATGATAAAACCCGTTGTTTCTAGTTTTTTTTTCCACCCCAAGGAAAACACGAGCACCATGGCCCCTGACACACAGTGGTGACAGAGCAGAAGGAGATTGTAACCCTTCTGTCGTGATTCCATGTTCATCCCCATCAAAAAATCCCATAATGTGACAACATGACATTCCAGGTGCTCCAACAGGACACCTGTGTTTTCCAGAGCTGGTTTAAGGTATTCACTGAGGTGAATTTTTGCTCTGCAAAGTTGCAGGTGGGGACTGACAAAAGAATGATGATGTTGGTCCAAATACTTTATGTATTTCAAAGTGTAAACCCAGATTTAGATTATCTTTTTTGGCTTTTTCTTCCACGGAAACAGTGATCTTTGTCTCCTGTTCTATGATTGGGAAGTGATCCTTGGAGTGGAACAGCTCATTCCCAAAGAGCACATGGCCACCTCGGTGTTTCTTCATTCCTGCTGAACTACAAAGAAGGGTGTTCCTCATGGTGTTCCTCATGTTCTCATGGTGTTTGTTGTGGTGTTTCTCATGGTGTTTCTCTTCCCACAGTGGGGAACACGGAAAAGGTCCAGGAGGTGAAGGAGAGCCGATCCAAGTCCGTGTGTGCCATCCCGCCATCCCAGCCCAGCGGCGCGACCTGGGGCGGGAGGAAAAAGCTGAGTCTGGAGATGTAAAAACACAAGGGATGCTCTGTATCCCCATGAGGGTCTGACTCCTTCAGGGAGGGCTGCTGGACTTGTAGATGATGTAAATAAGATGCACGTTGGAAAGGACGGCATGGACAGGGCGAATATCCAGTGTGGTTTGCATGGAAAGTCTCTCTTATTGCCCAGTGCTGGGTTTTTGGTGGGAACTGAGGGAAAAGATGCTCAGCAGAACATCAACAGTGCCAGGGAATTCCTGAGGGTACATTTCTAAGGAAATTCTAGGAGAAATTAGCCTGTTCAGTCTGGGAAAATGGCTGAAACTGCCTACAGCTGCAAGGAAGGAAGTTTTAATAAGGTGAGATATGGGATCTTCTCATTAGTTTTCAGGGATAGGCTAAACAGCAGGGAGCATTTGGATTATAGGTTGGAAAAAACTTGATAATCTCAGCGAAGGTTTTATTAGGGGGTGGAGGAAAGAACAGAAACAGCAACAGATTTCTTCTGCTCCTCAGGAACTGATGGATCCTGGCTATGAACATTAATCTCATGAAGTCCAAAGTTTAATGGCATAGTTAAATAAGGGGTTGTGTCTTACCTGAGGGATTGTCCCACACCTAGACACAGTTCTGCTAATGAAAAATTATTGCAGCTGTGTTAAAAAGGAGAAATATTTTCTTACCATTTAAAAAAAATTATATACAGAATGGTTCACCTCAAAGTTAAAGTGAGGAAGCTCCAAACCCAGTGGTGATACCAGGGGAGGAGAGTGACAGCCCATAAATAGATGGGAAAGGTTTCTGACGTGGTTGGTTGATTGCATTAATCCTGTAAAGATATTTTGGGAAGATCTGTGCTGCCACAGCTGGGACCTGTGGGTTTAGAGAGGTTTGAAAGTGCCAAGAGGGTGACCCAAAACCTGGCTGCTTCTCCCAGGAAAAGCGTGAGCCCTTTGCACAGCAGATGCAGGTAAACTCCAGGGATAGGACCTGAGAAAAAAATAGCCCCAGCTCTGGGTAATTGTCTTTGAAACTCCAGGTAAGTTCAAGCCTTTGAATTCTTGTCCTTACTGAACCTGACAGGACAAGTTTTAGTTTTGTGTTGACATTTTTCTTTTTCTTCTCCTTCCTCTGATCCAAGAGTGTTTAATCTGAATGAGTGCCTCTTTCTGAAGCAGCATTAAAAGAAACTGTAGAAATTCACAGACTCCCCTCCATGATATTTTTGGGCTCACAGAACCAGTCTGCAGTGTGCAGAAATACTCCCTTAACAGACCCCTGCATGGTACATTGAGTCTATAATTTTAAATTAAAGGCACAAATTTGTGTGTGTTTGTTTTGCAACGATCCAAGGTCTCATTTTCTTCTGAAAAAAAACCCCTTTATTGTGGCATAAGCTGAGTTGGTTCATGTTGACTTAAACCTCACTTCATCAATGAAAATTTACTTCATTGCAAAGGAGAATTGGAACTTTTAGCAATAGATGCATGTTTTACATGTGTATATACATGTATGTACATATGTATTGATTTTAATATAGGCTCATTGTCATCTTCAGTTAATTTATTACAATTTTGGTTTGTTTCTTAGTTTAATCCATGTGCATGGGAGCCATGTGGGTTTAGCTGTACTTGGTTTAGAAAACAGCCCATCTCCAAGTATGTTGTAATATATGATACAATCTAAGACATTTATGAATATGATGAAGTGTTTTGTGTTTCTATTTCAATTAAACTGGCTGTGTTATGTGATCATCTCTGAGTCATTCTCTCCTTGCCTCTTCGACATGCTGCTGGTGACATCATCAGGAGCTGGGGACACTCAGGGGTGTCTCTGGGTGTCATTCCAGGCAGATCCTCTTGGAACAGCAGCTCCTTCAACCCTTGGCCAGTGATCCCAAGATCACAAGTGAGGGAACTCACGATTGTAACAAGGAAATAAAATTGATGTTGTTCATTGGTGAAAGCCATTGCATACAAGGGAGAGGGAAAAAAATACTGGACCTGAAGGTCCTCAGCTCTCTGGGGCTGGAATATCCCTGTTCACCTGCAGTTTTATGTCCTCAGTGCTTTAAATTTCTCCTTAAATTCTGTGAAGTAAATAGTCATAGGAGGATTTACCAAGGTGAGTAGTTTTTAGTCTATAGTGGGAGAGCAAAAAGGAATTTAAATCAATTTGCTTTTCAAGGAGTTTTTAATCAAGGATAGAAGCTGTGATTGGCTATTTCTTGCTTGAGTTTTGTTTGGGTTTTTTGGCTCTTTTATTTTGGTTTTGTGCTCTTGCATCTGAACTGTGTTATTTTTTTTCCAAAATACCCGGGTGTGTGTACCATCTTTGTCTTGCATCCATCCTTGTCATCTTTGTACAGTATCCATCATTTTTCTGGGCATCAGGCACCTAAATAAGGATCTTTTTCCAACTGAGATTGCCATCAGTTCTCTGCAATATCATTATGGATTATCAAGGACCTTATTAAATGGTGGCTGTTTTGGTGGGGGTAGATTTCTTTGTAGGCAACAAAAGTGGTTGGAAGTAA